>JAOCNB020119328.1:0-18871 GCA_026546465.2 Palythoa caribaeorum | reverse complement strand
CCGTCACTTCTGAAGATGTATGTTGTAGCATACGAAACGTCAAGTTTACATTAAATTTTTATAAAAATGTTTATAACCGCTGTTTGTTTTCTTTTCCTTTTGAAATTGAAATGGCCGAAGAACAAGAATATTTATAATAATAATAATATTAACAATAATAATAATAATAATAATAATAAATAACATTAGCCATAACTTATAATGGAAACTCTACTCAAGGGACTTTCAGTGCCATGGTTAAGAAGGTAAGTGAAAACCGCGAGAGAAGAATATAACTAACCTTTATTTCAGTTGACAAACGTTTCTTCATATAAACCAGGCGTTTTCTAAGGAACGGGGCAGTGGTTAATATTAAACCCTTAAATACGAGCAAATAAAGTGCAGTTTCCTGTAGTGAGGAGCTTATAGTTATTGGGTGTCAATGGAAACTGGCTAGCATTGAAATCTACTTTTCGTATTTCCTTAAATAAAGACGCTGCTCTCGAATGAACGCCGCACCTGAGAGCCACAATATTAATAAACGCCCCACCCTGGGTGAGGCGCTCATTTCAATATTGAACAAAAGAAAATGATTATATTGCAATACAATAATTACCAGCCTTGTTTATTTATTTATTTATTTATAAACGTTTATTTCGCATCCAATATCCAATATTTCTGGTATAAAAACAAACAAAGAAAATGACGAGAAAAGAAAAGACAACAAACTGAAACATCCAATTTGTGACCTTCACATTTTACAAGCGCAGAGCGGAGTTGTTTAACTAACTGTAAGTTTAAAGTTTGAAAGGCACAGACAAAAATCCGCAACATCGAACTTTATCTGATTTCTCAGTACGCGTTTACAAACGCAACAACTAGAGTTGTAGTTTTGAAACTGTAAAGCTTGATCAGTACGGCCAGACAAATAATTGTATCATTTTTTTCTACTTTTTAAAGTTAAGTTACGGTTGGTTGTTTAAAAAAATAAACAGCATTTTAAATAAACTCTGTCCTCGAATAAATACCGCACCCGAATCATGAAAAATTTAATAAATGCCGCGGGGTTTATTCGAGGAAATACGATATACAAGGCAAAAATCAGTACACGAAATTGTCAACATTTTTAGATGGCACTGCAGACACGAATAAGTAACAACACATTTATACAAAAAATAAAAAAATTCATCCAAAATATATTATTTTTTTCTCTTTGTGTCGATTGGGAATTTGACTATATTTATATGTTTCCCGAAAGTGGTGATGTTTAATTGAATTAGCCAAATTTTCATCGCTTTACAGATATGCATTTGATTTTTTTTTGTTCTAGAAAGCCCACATGCTTTGATTTTCTGTGTATATGACGTAGTGACAAAAAGAAATAATTTCTAGTGTCAGCGTTTTAATCTTTTCAGAATCTGGACAGAATAGTGTCATTTTTCTTTCCGCACTTCAACTTACTTCGGCGGAGTACTGCTGAATTATAACGCAACATGTCCTTTTACCTTGTCTAAAACAAAATTTTAATTAACTGTAAATCGGTTGTCAGTTCTTCAGTATTGAAAACGAAGAATTACAAAGCAATGGCAAAAGTCAGTTAACATGTTCCAACACTTTGATCTCAACTGAATCCAGTTATGTGCTATTGTACATGTCTGTCATCTACTGGTAGGACTAGAAGACACTTCTATCATTTTAGCCGTTCAATAAAGCTGAAAAGAAGCAATCGCTTTCATCTTTAATTGGTGTTTGTATCTTCGAGGCAACGAATGTTCATTCATGACGCACAGGGTATTTGCTAGAGAGTTCTATCAAACATCATCATCGTAAGGCTCGCAAATTGGTAATCCCAGTAGATTTTAGGGCTACTTAAACGTGTTTGCAAGGAAACGATGTATAGCTTTCTTTAGAAACGACTCATTTTGGAGGCAATAAATCTTACAAAGTGCCTGGTATAATTCTCAAGATGCAGTATTTTGATCTGATTTAGGTTGTTTATTAAGAGTTAGCATTGGTCTATTGCTCTAACAAGTCGTTAGGTTTTGCTAAAAAGATGATTTACAGAGTGAAACGCATTTTGGCTGTTTGTTTTATTGTAAAAATCATAACAGTGTAATGGCTTAGTAATTGCAACTAAATGCTTCTATATCTGCCATGGTGCGAAAATTACTAGCAATACAACCAAAATTACGAAGAAATGAGTGTCGTTTTATGTTTGATCTACTATAAAAAGATAATTCGACTCTTGTTTGGTATTTATTTTCTTCAGCAACTCTTCATGGAGACTCGTATACAAGCTCATTTCAACAGACGGCATAAAGACACTCAGAATCGTTTTATTGCCATTGCGATCGGGTGATCCAGTGTAAAAGAAATGTTACTACTTCATACAGTATAACCTTGTTGTCAGTAAACTGACGGTACGTATACAGTACTTAGTTATGTCCTATCCTCATTTCGTTACTCTACAATGAAGGCCGCTTTGAAAGCTGTGAATTTTGTGTGATAGAGTAATTTAGATAGTTCAGGAGTGCTTGGTTCTTTACTGTTGCATATATGGCGCAAGTTTCAAGACAATGTGAGGAAGAAAGTTTCTTTGTATTCAAGTTGGTACCACATAGATTTACTTTCGGATATTCTAACTATTCGGAGATCCTGGACAGTTTGATTTTTTCATCGTTTCAGTTCCAAAAACATGTCGATAGTGCTCTCAGCAAGGCCAGGAAATAATTTGCTCTATCAGGATATCACAAACTTCTTTTTAAATATGGTTGAAGACTGTTGCAGATTCTCAGACTCTCTAAGAAAAAGATTTGAATCCAGTTACGGTTTTATTAAGTAGTCTTATCGAATGCCAGAAAAAAAAAAACAACAGAAAGCTGTGTTTACTTCTTAATTAAAACGCCTTGTCTTTGTCTGTTAGGCGTAACTTCTGCTGTTCGTAGATCTCTGACCTGTGGTAAATTTGTATCCCTGAACAAGTAAATTCAAAATCAATGCACACTTTTCGATTAAAATACTTTATTTTAAGAATGTGTAACCTTACGTTTTTTCTTTAAAAAACGAAGCGGTGTTCTTCTTGGGTAGAAGTTTTTTTTATTAGCCTGTAAAATAGGTTATACTATAAATTGCCTAAGGTGTGTTGTTTTTAAGCCATTGTGCCTTAATTCAAATCCCTGTTTCAATTACTCACATATGGACTACAATGGGCGGTGTATGAAATCGGCGGCAACAATGTGAAAAGTTGTTTTAAAATTTGAAGTATTTGCTGATTCTAAATTAAATTGCAGTTAGGTAAATTGATGCTATAGCGTTGAAATCAGTAAATCTGCAAAAAGAGGGTGAAGGAGTAAGTTTTACTTGCTTTATCTAACTCGTGTTCATGCTGTGCTAGTTTATCTTAAAAAGAAAATGTTGCGAATCTCCAGTTTTACTTATTCTCTTCAAAATCTCCACAAGTTTCAAACCGCAAACAGCCACTGTGTTTTCAAACTTAAGTCTCGAAAAACACCGACATGTTTTCCTGCTTCATGTTAAGCTATTACATTTTGAAATTGACAATTTGACTGGATTTAAACGAATTCAACTTCGACTATAGTTTTTCAAGTTAGAGAGCAGTAATATTAGAAAGCATCTGTTGTTTTTTACATCTGTTTTTATTAGTATTTACACATATCTGAGCAGGTAAAGGTTGGCCATCCCTTTTAGAATATGTTTGAGTTTAAGATTGTTAAAATAAGAAAAAAATCATTTAACATATCGTTGTGTTGTTTTAACCATTCTTCATTTGTCCTATTTGTCAGTGGTTGTAGAATGATTCCTTAGTTTTGCTGTCTTAAGTATTTGTTTTCCGATTTTAATTTCATTTTCATTCCTGAGTTATAAGAAAATTAAATTTAAAATCGTTTCCGGCCGTGTGCTCCCAAATTTTACAAAATGGCAGGCATATTGTATTAAGTATCTGTAATTCTCTCCAAGAGCCTGCCGTAAAAACGCCTTTCAGGTCATTTTCGACGGTGATAGTTCCGTAGAAGCCGTGGTTTTCTCCTTTAATAGGTTTTTAATTACAAGGATGCCATTGCCAATTCATGAGATAAGTTGCCTAAAGTATTGTTGAAATGGGCCATTAACAACTATACCGACACCCTAATGTTTGCGTTTTACTCAGCAGTTGCACACGTTTGAAGCAAAACAGACAAACATGGATCCGCCATTATGTGCCAGCTTAATCTTAGCTCTGCCATAATAACGGAAATTCTACGTTCAAAAAATAAGAAGCCATTAATCAAGGACAGAGACGTTTTGCTCACTGATTAATTTAGTTAATTTCAACTTTCCAAAATTTAATTAAAATGAGCACGGAAGCCAAAGACCCTCCTAAATCAATAAAATTCATCTAAAATCTAAAAATTTTAATTTTGCCCCAGCGACATTGCTTTCGATGCAATAAAACATTTTGATCCTTTCGCATGGGAAGGTTTTGCGATGTTATGAAATTGAGATGACAGATGCAGAGTTGGGTGTTTTTCTCACAGTAAAACACTTTTCTGAGGAACGGCGAGTTATGTTTTTGTTAACTCCCTTAGCCACACATTGCGCTTTTGTGTTTTAGAGATAACAGTTTCTCGTAACAATGCGATTTCAACTAAGTGAAAACTGAACTAGCCTTTTGCAAATATAATAGAAATAGAATCCTAAGCTTTATTACTAAGTGAAACAAGGCCGTTTGTAGCAATGCAGTCTCATGGCGAATTTTGAAGGGTCCCTCGGTAGTATTACATGTCCTTTCAACTTGTATGATTTCTTTTCATTGAAAAACACATATAGAATGTAGAGTAAATGCGACATTCCGAGGAACGCTCAAGCGTTTGTTTAACTAGTCAGCACTCGTGTGTTTTAACAATACGAGCACTATAAATTAACAGTTGTTTAAGTCAATGTCCGAAAGGACCTTGTCTTGTCTTTCTTTATAAATGTCTTTCTTTACAATTGCGATTACAATTAAAATTTAAAAGCCGGTGAACTTCTTCAAATCTTAAAGTTTGGGATCTCGTGGGGCAACGTATACATACGAGGAATGATCAGAGCAATAGTACAATTCAACTATCTTTTAGACACATCTGCCTTTCCTAGAGCCGATTTGGATCGCTGCTCCATATTCTTAGCAACCACAACTTTTTTAGTTTCAAAAACCTTTTTGTCGTTAATGTGTTTTTAGTTAACAGAATTTATAAGTATTAAATTTATATTGTGAGTTCACTGTTCGTTTTCGCTATACAAAAGCGTAAGAGGGGAAGTTAAGTTAAACTTAAAAATGAAGTCTAAAATACAAATAAAAAGCGTTTGGTTTTGGATATAACTAAGGATGATATTATAACATAGGAACACTAACAACATAGTGTTTGCCTTTTCAGAAAGTCGTGCTTCTCACAGGTTCTGTCATAACACCGAGGGTTAAAAAATCAACGCCTATTAACTTTAAGGGTTACACTACTTGGCTCCTGGGAAGAACACAAGATAAGATAACCCAGCAGGTTTTATGTTGAATAGATTTCATAACTGAAAAGATATCACCCATTCAAATGGTTTACTACACCAAGCAAAACATGACATTATCTAGATTCCCACAACGACATAGGCTAGTCTCAACAATATTGGTGATTTTGTTGGCGTCGGGCGGTCGCTTAAAACTAACTAACAGAACGTTTTGAAGTAAAGAGACAAAAATTTCATGTTTTTTTCTGTTTGTATTTTTCATTAAGATCACTGAGTAATTCAGTAGTCTGAAAAACTTGTGGTCAGTTTGCCACCGAGGATTGCCTTTGCATGCACGCTCCTGACCAATTTTTTTTCTTTTTACATAGTCAAATTTTGTTTCGTTTCTTTCTGTTTTCATCTATTTCTCCAATATCTCAACGGTTAACAATTCCTTTTCAATTAAAACTGGCCTTAGATTAAAATAAATAATTTTTTTAACAAAGTTTTTATCAATTCAGCAGAACATTCTTGAAGGACTGGCGTTAAATAAGATTTTCTTACGTGTTCGTGTGACTTTTTCCTAAGCTTTGAGTGGAGCATATGGCCTTATTTTCTCTTGTAAGTATGATAAAGGTGTCGTTGTAAATGTTAAGATATTATCTTGGGTTTGCAAAAGCAACTCCTGTACTAATACAACAACAGGTTTTAACTGAAAAAGAAAATAGTTATTCTCTGAAAGGTGTTTTTCACAACATCTCTAGTATAACCTTTCGTCTGGATAACAATAAAGTTTATTGAGGATTAACCCAGAGTGGATAAACTCAATGATTCCCTGAAATGAGCCCAGCAATTGTATTAATATCGTTCTTCGGTATCGCTAGCAAAAACCTGCGAAGCCCTGCCACAGATTTCGGTATTGACCGTCTTTTACTGAATAAAGACCCGAAGCAAATGTGCGTAAACAGGAACGTTTGGCATCAATCCAGAAATAAATTTTCCCCATCATCAAGAAAGAATCTGGCTTAAAAGTGTTTATGTTAAAAACAAAAATGGAAAGTAAGACAATCACTTCTCTTGATTTTTTTGTTCAAATTTGAATAACAAAAAACTATTTTTCTGTAAGTTTTTAACTTTAAACTACGAGTTATAGGACGAACCCTCCCTATAACATCAGCTTGCGCTTTGTGATAAAAAAGAAATAGCTTAGCCATACTACATGTTATTCTTTGCCCAGATGAAGCGCAATAACAGATTTACTGACAGGCCTGAATAACAAAATAGCATCTCCATCAATCACACAACAAATGCTTTCGGTGATTTACAATATTACCTTACAATCGAGAAAAATAAAATTTTCAAAGAACTAGTTTATCAGTTACTAAACTCTATCTAAAATTAAAATATCCTATTGAATCTTGGTTAACCGAGAAAAGAAGATTAGGTTTGGTAAAACCGCGGCAAATCATAATATTTGTTTTTGTCTGAATTTAAATACTTGCGAATAACTTCAGTGCAGCACAGGAAAAATGGTTCTTTTTAAAGAATAGTCTGTTGAAATCACAAGATATGAAAAAGCACTCTCTCTCAAAAAATACAGAGAGAGTTTCTTTATCAAAATGTTATTGAAACTGTAGTATTCTAATAACGAACTCACTGGAATGAATTTCCATATCTCAAACGGCATACATGAACAATTTAAGAAAGTTTTTAGTTTCAAGTTTCAAATGTTTAAACTAATTTTCTCATTTTCAATTTTTTAGGTAACTCTTTACATAAAATATCAAAAGTTTGAATGAAAAACATTGGTGAAAGTACTTAATGAATTTAAACGTGTTTCAAGCTAACTCCATCTCACAATCTTTCTTAAAGTAAAGAAGTTGAAGGGAGTTCAAATATATATACATTTTTGAGCTGAAAAAAACGGCAAAAGTACAAAATTTCTTATTCTGACCATACCAAGGAGAATTGCAAACAATGAAACGTCTTTACCTCTTGGACAACACGTATCTAATAGAATTTATTAGTCTTTTAATCGTTATTATTCACTTTTATTGTAGAAATTGTGCAGTTACAGTTTGCGGTTCAAGTAATATTTGGTTCAGCGTTTCCATGGCAAAACCAGCTATAAACAAAGGAAAAACTTTTCAACAACATTTTGTAAAAAAAATACCGATAAAAGTTTGAAACTTAACTTGGAAATACGAGATCTCCGTCAAGTATTAGAAAAACCTTTTAAAGTGCTGTAACCGACAACTATGTGAAATTTCTGAAGGAGGGAATACCTGATCAAGCAGCCGTTGTGGTCGAATATAAATATCCTGACCCCAACTACTAACAAGATCACGAATACAGCTTTAGATAAACCAATGTATAGAATTAATGTCATGTAAAGCCCTTAAACTGCTGTTTTACTAAAAAGTTTAAATATTGTGATGCAAACAACGATCATGTTGTAATTTTAAGGGGAAAAAACAACCTAATCATAGTTTTAGGAAAAGTTGCAAAAAATAGAATCTAGTGCAGAACCGATGAGGTAAGGCGAATGGCCATGCTTCGATAAGTTTTAGATAGACGTGGGCGTCAAAACCAAGTGAGCGTAAACTCAAGTCAGATAGCATCTGATCAAGCTTTTATGTTATATTCCATACTTATCCATTAAGACAACTACTAACAGAACGAGCTTATTTCCATAAGTGTTTAATGATATGGTGCGTTTAGACTACGTTATTAAGCTGTTTTGAAAACCACGGTCTTTTTTTCTTGAAGCTGTTATCTAAACCCCAAAGGGCAATCTGTACCACCCAGTTAAATCTTTTACGATCTTGGTGCTGTACACCGCAGATGTCCGTAATAAAATTACTTTTTTTTATCAAAATTCGGTTTCGAAAATTTAAGCTAATCTACGTCTCGCATGAAGGCAAAAGCCGAAAAAAATATTAAACACGAAAGCAATTTATGAAGAGTTAAAATTGGTTTTTTTATCTATCTGATGAAAGTTCGGGAATATTTCGCGCCTAAAAGACTTTGTTTATTCTAATATTAAAAAAACAACAACAAATCTAAGGTGCTTTATGCTGTACTCATTCTATTCAGCCATTGCTTTGCCATTTATTTAAACAAAAGCTCTAATTTCGTCAGAATACAGTGCCTATGCATAACAATATCATTAAATAAGCGAACTCCCGCGTAGCACCGAAAATAATCCTTAAGCTCTAAATCACACTGCTTGGCGTGTGGCACATTGTTATTCGGCTCTTTACAGGGGAGTCCTACACTTCATTAAAACAAAATTCTCAACGCGTTCAAGGTGATTGTCCCCTCTGTCGTCTCTGTCCACTTTGCTCATGATACGAGAACGCAAGGCCTGAATCAAAAAGAGCCATTGTACAAGTCCTACTAAATGGATCTTTCAGGATTAGTAGTGCCAAATTGCTTAATAAATATTTAAAAGTTGTCAAGGGTATTGTTTCATGAATTGCAGGGAGGAGTTGTTGTAAGGTCAGCGGAAACACACCTTGCCATTCAGAACAGAACAAATATTGGTTTGTACATATCGAACCACTTCAACGCTTGTTAACTTGAATAGGATTTCCGGACAACCAGAACTTTTGTAGAATTTATGAGTACAAGCTGTCGCAACAACAAAAAATTTACTTGCTTCCGACAGGAGTTTGATTACAAGCTCTGAAAAATCTATGTTTACACTTTTTGGTTTTTATGACTTCCTCTAAACTGGTCACAAGTAAACAAGATAGCCCGCGGCTCTGTCCAAAGAGGGAAAATCGCCGCGCAATTTCTTCATGAAAGTGCATCTAAATGGGTCCGTTTGGGACAAGTGTTTTTGTTTAACAGTCCAGTTTCTATGGGGCATTGTGGTAACTCTGGAGCTTTCCTTTGTCTGATACGAGTAAGCGCCAAAGTTTACCTAAATTAAATATTACCTAAATTATGTTTGCAGTAGTGTCTTGATTTGAGTTTTATCCTCACGGCATCAAAAGAAGGAAAAGTAATACTAACCCAGCGTAAAAGATGTGTACTTGGCCCTAATGAATAATACTAGTTTGATTTAGGATGAAATCATAATATATTCATAATATCGTCAATTGGAATTAGACCCAAAATAAATAAAAAAATTATCAGGTGGTGAATTTACACCTGTGGAGAGGGTAAAACTGAATCTTTTACCAAAGTTTACTTCCTGGAGTTTCGTAACACTTTGTTTTAGAGTACAGACACTCTCTCTACGGTGATGTATTTTCCCACAAAATTTAAACAGAAAAGAAAAGAAAACATCGCTTCCCTTTTTTCCGCCGACCATGCAAAACTGATTCGAAAGAGAATTATTCAACAAAAGGGTGGTTATTGTATTTTTAGAGGGATCAAAACGGTTGGAAATTTGTGGATCAAAGCCGCAAAAAAGTCAGACTAGGAAAACCCTCTTTTGTAAAATTGTATTACGTTGAATTCGTATAATCAATTAACAGTATTCACCGGACAGAGAGCTAGAATATATTACTCTTACAGAATTATTCTCTTTTCATATTTCATGCCCTATATTTACATTTTTTGTGATGTTTCTTCGAAGAAGGCCTTTCTGTTCATGCTTTTTTTTGCTGCTGCAACCAAATTTTTAGTGTTGTTTTCGTGTCCAATCTTTCAAAAGATTTTCATTAGCGTTATATAGCCTCAATTGTTCTGTGCCTTTATTCATTCTGAATGGGAGGCCTTTGTTCACACCTTGGATTAATACTGAGACATATCGACGCTGAGCCGAAACTTTTAAAAAAAGTAGAGCAACTAAAACATTAACAGCGCTTTAAAACAGCAAGCAAGCTAAGGTTGAAAACTGCGACTAATAAAGCAGACTAAAAACTTATGGTGATCTTAAATTGTCATCAGTCGTGAACGTGGCTTGATCGTTTTCTCTCCTCTGTGCACGCAGAGATAATTGCAGTTCTGACCGTTTTATGCATTGTACCTCGAGTAAATTTCTCGAATTTAATTTATTAGTAGGTCTTCATTTTATAAAGCATATTTTGTCTCTCGACAAATATTTAAAGGACAGGATGTTGGACCTTTTATTGTTTAAATACTAGACAGATGTAAACTGCAAAATCTGCCGATAAAAAAAAATTGAGAAAAACAATCAAAAATCTCGGAGAATTTTTTATTAATTACGGCTAGTTTGCAAGGGTTATGTGGGTTTCGTAAGTTTGTAGATGACAAAAGAAATTTGGAATAGCACAATGCCAGCCGTTTGCGGAACACACTGCTATAGAATCCCGACCAAAAGAAAATGATGAATTGTGAAGCTTTCGTTTTTGCTAACTGCTTTTTACGCAGAACTTGAAAATAAATTTTAAAGGAAACAAAGAGAAAAAATTGTCTGCTTTGGTATTTATAAGTTCGCTCAGAGACTCAATATCAAAATTGGGGTGTTTGCTGAATTCGTTTATTAATTTTCAAACTTATCAGTTTTTATAAGTAATGACATTCGTGGTACCTATATCTAACAACTCGTGGCCACAGAGGCGAAAAATTTCTTTAAAAGTCCTATTTCTACCAGTGCGTAGAATTGGGGCTTTTAGTTTAATTAAAACTTTCAAAACCAAATAATGCATTTAGTGGACGTTATGCACAGGTGACGTACAACGTCACGCTTGTCTGGCGTTTTACATTATTTATAAGTTTCCGGCAAATTATAAATACCTCAGTTCGAGCATTCTCTCCCCATATCCACTACGATGAGCCTAGGCGCAATGCAGTCACAAACTTACCCCTACTATGGGTCTAACATACCAAGCAAAGAACCTACACTAAATCAACAGCCTCCTCTGGATTATTCCTACTCCCCATGCAGAATGCAATCGCCGAGCTATTATAATCAAAACGCGTTACCAAATTTCATGTCGATTTCATCTCAAGCGAGTCACACTCAAGTCAATGGCTACAATACGGAGGCGCCCTCGTTTCAGCATTCACAGATTCCTAACCCAAGTCCTGCTACACCGAATGCGCCTATTGATGCTCCGTACTTCTCAACTCAAGATCCAAACCAGAGCTGTTCCTTTCATCAATATGCCTGGTTAAAAAGCACGGCTCCCGAAAATTGGTGGCATAACGCATCAGCAGGTAACGATGCTAGTTCTTGTCTTTCCAACATAAACTAACTTAGAAGTGCTGCCAGGCTTTGCAGTGACAGGAACTACAATACAGCGGCCGATTTAGCTATGAACAAACGTCAAGCATTAAATAAGAATTAACCTAATTGTCGAAAATGCTCTAAAATGTTTGTTTCGTGTTCTAGATTGTTTAGAATACCCCGTCATATTTTATTTCGGCTGAGTATCTTAAAAGATCCATCAAACTGCAGTTAACCGTTAAGGTGTGACGATTATGATATAAAGTCTTTAAGCGTGATTTAACTTAAATTTTCTTTTGACGTTTTAAATGTTTTTGTAACGATTTGCATACATCGGCTGATGGGAGATTTTGTTTCTTTTTAGGAAATACTACTTGGAGCAGCAGAGGAACGGAAGGAAAACGCAAACGCACTGCGTACACACGAAAACAGCTTCTCGAACTCGAGAAAGAATTCCACTTCAATCACTTCCTTACGAAAGAAAGGAGATCAGAAATGGCCGGTCAGCTCAACCTTACAGAAAGACAGGTCAAAATATGGTTTCAGAATCGACGGATGAAGTGGAAAAAATGCAATGCTCAATCTTTGTCGAAATCTCCCAAATCCACTTCTGGCTCGCAAAATACGATTTCAGCCTCGATTCAACAGGATTTACACGTGAATCAAACTTCGCCCCCACAACTAAGTACGGCTTCTTTGAACACTTCTACTCAACTGTCAAGTTCACAGATGCAAAACTGTCTTAACTTCAGAAACCATCAAAGCTAGAATCTTACAAAAACATGCTTTCAAGGTTCTAGCATAATATTGTACTTGGTGAAGACAGAGCAAAGAGCATGGCACTTGTGCTCACTCGAGAAACAACAAATGAAAAGATTTTATCCAATTTTTATTGTAAATTTCAGTTTTTAACTAGACGAGAATTTCCATTAGAAACACGTAAATGATTGTGTAAAATAGATTATAGATTATATGCTAAATGAGATAAACAAACGGACATCTCTTTTTCGTGGAGAACTTTCTAGTCAGTGGCCTTGAAAAGAGTCACTGAAACAAAATAATAGTGAGTGTATATGATTGTAAATAGTGGTGAATAAATTTTGTCACACTGAGAGCTTCACTTTAAAATTGGCTTCATATCATGTGGTTATAATAAAGTCTGTTCTCTTCCTTAAAACATCTATGAACTTTCCATGACATGCTGTTAAAAACTTTTGTTGCTGTGGTATGTTAGATTTTTGTATAATAGTTTCTTACCTGAGAAATAGAAATCTAGAGAGTTAAAGGACGTAAACATTTTGTGTTAAAAAGAAACTAGTAAATTAAGAAAGATAAGGACAATTTTTTCTTTTAAGCCAAAGTAAAGTTTACCTCTTCTACTGTTGCTGCGGTTACCTCGTTGACCAAACGAACGAAATGATTTTTGTCAATATTGACGGAGTTAATGTAAATACGATCAAATTATTTACGAATTTGTGTACAACGGCCCAGAGAAAATTGTTGTGTCAAATCAATATTGATTTGTGTTTTTCTTTCTAATGTTTAGTATCAAGAAGTAAAACAGCTATTCAAAATCGCAGGTTAAAGCAGGGAAAATTCGAAAATTGCAGACATTTAATCTTTAGCTCCTCCTCCTTTTGTTGAGCAAAACACATGATATTTATTTAACTATTGCGAGCTGGATTTTATAAAAGTAATAATACAATGAAGAGCAAATAAATTCCAAATTTGTTGCCTCCAGTGTCCTCGGGCTGACGCAAAATTAAGATGAAAATCAATTCGACACTGGTTAATCAGTAGTCGAGATTAAGTTCATAGTAAACAAAAGTTCGAATTTACCCCACTTTTGCTTTTGAAAATAGTGTAAAATGAAGGTGTCAAAATGGTGCAAATGCGAGAGAAGATGACAATAGGTGAGAAAATAACAGATAATAAAACAAAGGCAGGAACTAACGTATACAAGTAGAACGAGATTTTGACGCGCAACTCGGCACTGTCAATCAACAATATATTCAATCAGAATTATCAGTACGAAGGTTCTGCATCAAATCACAAACACATTGCATTTCGTTCGATAACTTTTTTCTTTGAGAATTCAGCCGAAGCCATATTAGTTTGTAGGAGAACTAAACCACTGTGTATTTCTAAAACGAATTCTATATAAAGTCGCTAAAGAGTAAAGTATGGAACTTTGTGCCACCTGTTTTAAACTCCATCACGTAGTCATTGATTTTAGCTTTTTTATCGTATCTGTAAAGAATAGCTTTCAATCCTTCTTGCAAGTTGACATTGTCTTGCTTAGAATAGTAAGCCGGCATTCGAAGTATAGTTTGTATTACGTGCAGGTTAACTTCACGTCCTTTTGACATAAAGACTATATTTAGCTATTGAAATTACAAGTGCTCGAATGTTTGAGAATAACTTCCACAAATATTGAGAGAAAAAAATTTAACCTTTTAAAGTAACTTTGATCAGATGAAAAGTAAAAGAATAAAGAATAGCCAATACGCCAAAAGAATAATAGGGACTAATGACAATTGAAAACACGACCTTGGATATTAAAATATCACCTGCAAGGCTTCGTCTCTTCATTCTTATGAAGAACATCAATGTCGGCGTTTTATTATTCTTTTGCACCTAAACTACAAGTTCCCATAGAATTTTGAAGTGTGCAGGAAGTTTTTGCTCCGGTTTCCGCGTTAGTTTAACTTCCTTTACCAGTCCAATAAAACAGTATCTAATGTCACAAAGACAAAATACAATGTTTTCGCGGTGACAGAGTTTTACTGTAAGCAGTGAATACGCCATAGAAAAAAAGATCATAAATCAAAGTTTTGAAATCGATTTTTTGCTCCTGTTTGTCTTGATTTTTTTTATCTAAAAGAGCGTATTGATTCGAAGTAGTAATGGCAAAATATAGAAAGAAAACATCAGGTAACTAAATTTTGACAGAATGAAAAAAGAATATTAGAGTTTTGTAGAAGCCGAAAAGACTTTCGCCAGCGAAATATTGAAAGAATTTTTTGCAAAGACCAAATTTCTAAAACTTGAAAACAAGTATCAGACATTTATTTTACCTGAAACAGGAAACTTACTGGACTATTTGCATACTGGAAATCAGAGTTGGTGATAGCTTTAAAAATAAACAGATTTTTCACTTTGTTGTTGATTTCGACGAAACTAGTTGAAAAATTCAAAACTCAAGCAACAACAATTTGGTAACGTTTAAAGAGCTTTGGTGTGAAATGTACTTTAGAATGAAAATTTTGAATACAACATTGTGTTATTTCCTGTCACTGTCTATGCAATTGGCGGCCTTTGACGAAACACTAAATCGCCTAAATAAATCTGTCATCGCTATATTTGGTTCTACAATAAGTGACAACTGGGTAACAGCCAATGAGAAGGTGTTTTAGCAATGGGCCCGATAAGAAGAAAAGAGTGCATTATGCATTAAGCAAGGTGACGAACGGATTTGATATTGAAACAGAAAGGTGTGCATAAAAAAAAACATAAAGGATTTTTGTTTTAAAAGGAGGATATCGTATACAAAAGTGTACTTTTAGTTCTATAACCACAGTTCTTTTAAATTCCTTAGCTTTTTTTTAAATAGCATTGTGTACACACTTCCACATATGACTTCTGACAATTCATAGAAAGGCTATTATGAAGTGTCAAGTAAATATAACACTTTTTTGTTAGTAACAGTATGTTTACCGTGTTAGACGCCATGGCCTTTTTGTCTAAAGAACAAAACATAATGCTTAATTTAACCAACGATAAAACAAAACCACACCCCTAAATCATTCTAAACCGCTTTCGGATTGAATTTTGAAACTTTTTGAACCTCCTGGCTCGTTCTATCTAAATATTTAAGGTTTAAATATTATCGAGCATTTCGTTTTCATGTTTCGCGCATTTTATGTGTAATGAGAGTTTCCTTCACAAAAAGTGTATTTAAGATCGTCAATATATTGTTTGTATGGCAACAGGTTAATTGTTTGCTTGCGCAACTTAAAACATTGAGCAATCAGTCTTCCTTTAAAAGAAACTACATTTGCCCCGATCACTCACCCGTATTATTATAATTCTATTCTTATCTTTCTGAAATTACATTGCTGGGCGGAGAACGCAATTACACGGTTACGCACCACTACGATAAGAAGTAGTGCGGTCAGACGCTTTGCTTTGACCCTGACTATAAATAAAACTGCAGTACTCGAACTAATAGCACTCGCACTCGCATCTCGTACGTGGCCTTCTTAACGATCACGTGCGTGTCACGGTAAAATTCTGATAATAATGTTTCTTTGCCATTAATAAATTTATTGAGTTTTACGCCAGCGATTGAATTTTGAAAAGCTGTTTTATTGAACAAGTGCGTGACAAAAAAAAAATCCTATAATTTACGCTTTTCGTGACTAAATTTTCTGCTGTTATAAAGTTAAAAAAAGAACTTGAAATTTCGAAAAGTTGAAAGAATGAATAAGTTTCAATAACGACCTTTTAGTTAGATTAAAAGCTCTTAATTTGTATGTCTAGTACTGATATGATCAGACAAATAAAACTTAGCCTTTGACGGCTCATGCGCTGAAAATGTTGTTTTATTTTAGTCAAAGTGAAACTATATTTTGGTTTCTGGTAACTTATTGTTGTCGTTGTTCATTCAATAATAATTGCTATCTTGAGTTGTAAAAAGGGATTACGGTTTATACCATTTATAATTGAACAAAAAAACTGCAGACCACATAACATTACAAACCAGGATATATAAATGCTTTTTAAAAAAGTTTAAAACTAACACTAGTACGAGTAACAATGTAAACTACGTAATTGTGTGCCAAGCCCTCTGTAAGTGTAAATGAAAAACAAAGTTTATCTACCAATTTCCGAAATGCTAATAAAATTCAGAAGTTACTTTGAACGACCCAAACTAAATGCTCATATCTATTTCGTGCTCAGGAATAAGGCTTATTGAGTGCGTGCTAACACGTGGTTGTTGAGTTTAAGCCAATGGCAAGATATATTTACTATCAACTGAACACACGAAAAGTTGATGTAAAATCCTAGGCCGTATGAAAATCGTCCGAAGATGCTCAAGTATTGCTTTAAAAGCAAAAAAAAAATTGTTTTGCATTAATAAAGATTTATTATGTATATTTATTTATTTATTTATTAATGTATTTATTATGTAGAATTCAGTTTTGTGCTACAAGGTTGGAGTTCATTTTCGCTAAGAGTTCAGATACCTTTAGGTCAAAACTAAGCACTTTAACTTATGGCAAAAGCACTCGACAAAACAATATATTGCGTTTTGAGCTACGGATTACGGTCATGAAAAACTTGCACATACATACACATTTAAAACTAGCATGCAGCAACTGAGAATTAAACTAGAACGTCAAACGAAAATATATTTTCTAATGATTGATTAACGTAAAATAGTTTGCTATAGTTGCTGTGCCGTGCTTTACACGCATTTTTTGCAATTTTTTTTGGTCAGACACACGCTATTAACTCAATGACACGAATCACAATATCATATAAGTTTTAGCGACATTGAAACTTGACAGATCTGTAGCACGTCGGACATCAGACCACATGGGTAAAATAACAAAAGCTCTAAAAATAATCCCCAGAACGCAAGCACTTCCACCAAAAATAAAAATACACAATGCGGCGTATAACGAAAACGTCATCATTTGAGTACTTAAGACAACTGATAAATTGCTCAAAAGTCACGAATTGACATTCACCGAGTACGCTCTGAAATTCTCCAGTATCCCAAAAGGTGAGAACTGACTCAATGTGTTTAAGCTATAAATGTTTACCATCCCAGAAGACTGCTCTGAAAAGCGTCGCAAATGCAAAAAACCTGAACTGAAAGCTGTGATGATACAGCAATCTTACAGTGACAAAATACCAGGCCAATCTTTTTAAGTTGTGTTTTCCGGTGCCCCAGCCATCCGTGACGCAAGCACGGAAATTTCTGACATGCACAGTGACTAGTGGAGTAGTGGGTCACATATACAGTTCTCTATATCTAGAACTGGGAAACTTTATTTAGCTCTTAGTGACCCTGTGACGTTAAACGTTGTCATGCATTTCAGGATTTAATGGAGCCGAAACCAAATGTGGAATGGCACACAGTTTAGGTATCCTACTGATGAACAGTGACTATTTTGCCCTTTATATTCAAAAACATACATAGTTTCTGTCTGTTTAGATATCAAACAGGTAATGAACTTTTAAAAATGTTGCTGACTGTCCTTATAACTGTCTACAAATTTAACTTCATCAAGGATTGAACCGAGTGATAACAAAAATGAATGAAGCCTTTGTTGAGAATACGTAAAATTTTTGCAGAATATATGCTAAACTATTGATAATTTATAATAAAGATAAGGCAGATAGTTTTAAGAATTTGTGTCAAACGTTTTTTATTTAAAGCTATTATCAGGTTTAACTTTTAAACTGTTAGTCTTATCTCTTAAAAAATGTTATGTTGTTAAGACGTGAAATCGTTTTGAACTTAAAAGAAGACGTGAAAAAGGGCGGAATTAAAAACATAAAATTATAAAAAGATATTGTTTGTCGGTACTAAAAGGATGTGAAGACTGATATTACCAAACAAGTATTGAATTTGTGGTTTACAAAACTAACCGGACCTTTTTTTAAAGCCGTTAAGTAGTTTCAGTTATTATAGATCAGGTATCCAGAACAAATGTGTGCTAAGACGATTCTGGACAGTCACGACATTAGCCATGTTGTCGTGTTATATTGTACTGGATCCGTTGCGTATCTAAAACAAATGAATAAACAGTGACCTACCCTAACTCCGGCCGAACCTATAGTCAAGTGTTATATAAAACATGCAATGTAGGTTTGGTATAAACTTGAAAATATTGTCAAACGAGAGAAATTTAGTCTTTGGAGCTCGGGGGGAGGGTACTCCATATATTGTCATGATAGGGGTGCTCATCGTATTTTTAGGGGTCAAAATTGGCAATTTGGTATTTTTAGGGGTTTTTAGAGAAAAACTAAGGTTATTTTTTAAAAAGCGGTCTTTTTAGGGGTACAAAAAACAAAATGAGCAAGGTTTTTTTTCTTCGATTTCTTCCCGATGTTTTAAAAGACTATGCTAGGAGGTATTTTTAGGGTCGAAAATTTACACACCTTGTCCTTTGTAAACTTTACGATATTTTTTCACAGTCACATTTTCCGACGAGCATCCCTATCCTTTTTACCCCGAAGTATCCCCACCCCTACCCC
>JAOCNB020119293.1:0-10980 GCA_026546465.2 Palythoa caribaeorum | reverse complement strand
TTTCTTCCAGTCGGTAACGATGATTTCCCTAAGCCACCTCACTCCTTAGCGCCAAGACTAAACAACAAATCTATCCAGTATTTTTAGTTCAGAGATATTTTTTGACGCCACGCGTCTCTCAGAAGAATCAGAAGAGTCCATTTCCAGTCGTCTCACTTTTTGTAAAAGACAAGGTGTGTAAGCTTAGGGGAAATATTCAGATCTCATATACAAGGGATAATTTAATACAATTTAAATATGTAAGTTAGATAGACTTAAAGCTATAGTCCTTCCTAAGAGTGGATTTGGCCTTCATAGTTTAAAAGCAGCAGCGCATCAACTGCAGCTCACCCTGGAATAAAAGACAACATTGCAGACCCTTGGGTACTTCAATCCTCTACTCCCGTCTCATAGGCTCGCATGCGTCCTGAGTGGACACAACCCTAATAAGTGGTTACGTATTTCATGATAAATATATTCGCTTGAGCGGGCGATCGAATAAGAATATAAATGAATTTATCATGGTTAAGTATCCGGCCTTATTAGGAAATACGACTCGTACCTTAGGATCGTCTGTCACAGTTGATCGAAGGGACGGGGTATACCGATTGGTGCTAAAGACAAACATCAGTTTAAACAGAAAGTTTAGTACTGAGAAATTTTGAAAGTTTGCGCAAGTTTTTTGTTTTATAATCATACATTTGATCATTTTGTGCGCGTACATTTGTTTTAATCGTTCTTTTACCGTTCGTTCTTTGTTCATATTTTATTCCTATGAGATATACAGATATAATATCAACAATAATGCAATAGTTGTAGAATGTCTGTTATATAACGTACAATATATATTTCCGTCGAAGTTCATAACTTACAAGAGTACCAGAATATTGATAATTCTGATCATTGAGTATTTAACTCAGTGTCAGTCGGACGCGAATGAATAACTAATCACAAACCTGTATTATTCATTTCAAGTTTGTACCGATAACAAATTAGCAACAAGCCCTGGGGAATTAATACGCTTGGTTTTCAGCAGCCTAATGTTCATGCAAATAACTAATGCACAATTGTTTATCATTATAATTGTTGACACTACACTTCAATGACTTTGCCTTGAAGCAACTGAAACTGGAAACGTATTGCGTATGTGGGACATCACCTTTTCATTTCGATTGTGTGCACAGAATTTTGATTAGCTGATACTTTGTCGAAGGAATATAAGACTAGCGAGGTCGCCCGCTGTCAACGTTTGTCGTTTTATCAAAGGGATGGTGTTAATTGTTATACATAACTGTTATTCATAGCAACCAGACAAAGAGGCAGCCAACCTGGCTATAACTGTCAAGAGAGTATGAATTACTGACTGGAACTATAAATATAATTATTTTCTATTTTTGGCAAATTTCTTTCTCGAAGAAGCTTTTTAAAAACGTTGAAAATTTCGCTGTGCCAAAGACTTTGGCAGGTGATTTTTGAACGCTTGTAAATTTTGATTATTTGGGATCAACTGCAAGGGATTAGTTTGGTTTATTTAAGATTAAGAACAAAACTCTGAATTCGAGTGAGATCATGACGAATTTTTAGTTCGTCAAGGTAATACGAACAAAATTTCAGTCTAGTAAGTGGCAAAGTGTACGTTGATGTGTCGCCTGTAAACCTGATTGTGTTAGTAACAGTAATCATTACAAACAATATTCCTGTTGATTAACCTCTCTACAGGCAATTACAAGTGAAATTACCCACTAGGGAGAGCAATACGGACAAATATGAGTACCTTCTCTAATTACATAGACAGGCAAAAATCTGGACCTGGAAGTTCAGAAAAATCTCAAAAGGTGCACTCAGCAAACTGGACAGAAGAAATCCAGTTGAGGAAGGAATTGGATTGTCTGAAGCGACAGGAGCAACAAAGAGTATGTAGACTTTCGTCCGACCAGCGTCTTGTTGTTGACAGGTTTTATCGCATGTTGTCAAGAAGTGTAGATGTTGCAGAGAAACACGAAAGGATGAAAGAAACCTTACCCCGAAATAAGGTGTCGAAGACGAAGGAAAAGGAAGTTTCCGTGAACGTTGAAAAACACATGCGGCAAATTCGATGTCTAAGTGCTTTCCCCAAACCGCCAGTGCCAGTGTTCAGACGCACAGCGCGAAGAAGAAGTAAATCTTGCGAGCCGGCTGTAGCCGTGTCCCAGGATAAAGAGGAGGAAGACGAACAGTTAAATCGAGACGTTTTAGATCTTCCACCTCGACCGATGACATCTTTGGAAAAGCGGAACAAAATGTGGGAAAGACAATTGAACTCCGTTACTCAGCGCATAAATCGCGCGCGGAGCGCTCCCGCACGACCGGCCGTTTATAAAGTACCAGAATTTTCAAAAGCGACAAAACCTAAAAACTTTGATCGTAAAATTCCTCGTCAAAAAACAAACACTGTGGATTTCAGCTCTGAAGTACTTAGGTTTATGAGAGAGAAAGAAGTTGATCGTCAAAATCATGTCATCAGAGAATTTTTGAAAACACTAACCCCACTACAGCTTGTTCCCTGGACGCCATTTGAAGATGAAAGAAATATCAACGAAGCATCATTTGGTAGTGTGGATAGCGTTTTGCGAACAGAAGTTGAAGGTTTGACAAACAATGGAAAGAAGCATGTTCATAGAAGTGCTCTTTACGACTTAGATCATAGAGTTATTGGCTCGTGTGAAACAGGTCCATCAAAGGCATGGACATAATTTTTTCGTTTAACTTTAGAGCAAGCCTGACATTTTTGCTTCTTTTAGGAGAAAGTTGATAAACTGTGTAAGCAACTCGAAACTACTAAGGATTGATTGTTACCAGAAATTTCAATATCCAGTAAAAGGGACTGACAAGATCTGAGAAAAGAATGTTGTATAAGTGACGAAAACATTTAAGTGAAGCTCTCAGCCAGGGCAATAGAGTTTTTAAACTGTTAAAAATATCCCGGGTTTAAATATCTTTAGTGCCCGTAGTTTTTTTTTTCGACGCAGCGACCTATATATTATATATGTATATATAAATGCGTCACTCAAAATATCAAAAACGTTTGTACCTCAATTGTTTTTTCTTGATTTGTTTTTGTGTTTGTGTGTTTAAAGATAGATATAGAAAAACTACAGTTCATGCTGATAATGGTTAATTGTTTCTAATTTTTTTCTTGCATTTTTCGGCATGGCTTGCGTCTGTTTTATATAGCATTTTTTACACGCGAACTGAACCGTTTTTGTGGAATTATGGTTGATTCTTGATAATAACTTCATCAGTGTCAATGTTTAAGAGATATAGAAGTTCACCTACTCCAGAGGCCTCCACGGCCAGCTGATGTGCATGCAATGCCTCAATTGATACAAAATGTCACAAAGTAGGTAGGTTTGTTGCTATGTACAATCACAGTTTGTACAAATCAGGTGCAAAGATGGCTTTAAATCTCTTTTTATCCATATCAGTCGACCTGTCCTGCGTGCTTTATTTCTTTACAACTTTCCGTAATGGCGCTGAGCCATACGTCATCCAATGTGGCCGTCAATAGGCACCTTAAAAGCTGGTTTCCATATGCTTTGAATGCCCCAGGACAGTGCTTGGACAAGAGTGGGACATGTCGCTTTTTCGCCGCCGGTGGGTCTCAGACTGTGCTTGGACAATTATGGAAACCAGCCTTAACTGTCCTAGCACAGTCTGGGATCCACCGGCGACACCGACCGGCGTCATATCCTAGTCGTCACCCCAGCACTGGGCGCATGCGGAGCAATTTTATTTTCGTAAACTGTCGTGCCATTCTAAAACAGTCGATAACATACTGCCGAACAGTCGATGCCACTCTGAACGGTCGAAGCTATTCGTTCATCATCATGATTGGGATCGCGTTTATTGCTGGATTGTTGATCTGCTTTCGCTGAGTTGTGGGTAATTAATGAAACACTAAGGGCGAAGGCAATACTGTAACAGATCTTATAAAGTCTACGGTTGGGGAAGTAAACAACTAATAGAAATTGTACGAAAGCAGAGAGTTCGGTAAATGGTTGATTAACCTCAGTACTATGCGACTCGGATGGTAAAAAAGTATGCGAATACTAAAAACCTCCACATCTTTATGAAAGAAATAATTAAGTCTCAGAGACCATGTCAAAAACCCTATAAACAAATAGTTGCATAAAATCAGACTGAAACACAAATCAAAATGGCAGACTGAAATAAGCAGCCTTGCTAAAGATACGTGTATATAGACTTGAAAGAAGCTTACCTATTCCTTTGGAAGTATAAACAAAGAAAGCAAAATTAATTGAGTTCCAATTCAAACTACTTTACAAAAGACTGTCAACAAACAGCTATATATATAAAAATGATGAAAGCTACTTGGCGGCAAAACGCAGAAAGAAGATATCAAATATCTTCTGATATTGCGAACCTGTAGCTTCCCTGTGAAATCGAATGCATGCTTTTTTTTATAAGAACCAGTAAATTTTTCCCAGGCTCATTGTTCTTAATTTTTTGGCGACTTCAGCCTCGATTTGTTTTTAAATTGTTCTTATTTCCGTGAGCGGTTTTTATTGAAGAAAAAACAAACTGAATAAAACAAGGTATTGGAAAATGAAACGCCTTGCGGCACACATGTATTGTACGGCTGAATTTAGAGGCAAACTACCTTCATTG
This sequence comes from Palythoa caribaeorum, assembly GCA_026546465.2. Lineage (NCBI taxonomy): Eukaryota > Metazoa > Cnidaria > Anthozoa > Zoantharia > Sphenopidae > Palythoa > Palythoa caribaeorum. Next base: position 6,333 of record JAOCNB020119293.1, on the reverse strand, counting down.
TTTGTTGAACAGTCTTTACAGTGAATCTTTTTATGTTTTATGCTGTATCGCTAAGTTTTAGTTAATTTTCTACCACAAAAATTGAAGTCCTTGTTATCAAGCCTCAGCCTGAGCTTGTTCTTAAGAGCGGCTGCCTGTAAAGACCGAGAATCTCAAGTCAGTTGCAAAAATTCGAATTTTTTTTTAAGTCGCCGAAAGAACCCATCTAGTGAACTGATTTCAGGAAAAATACGAAAAAGTTTCTGCGATTTTTTTTCCGGGCGATATTTTCAAAAATCGAAATTACGGCCAGACAGTCAATTTTGACCTACTGAAAAGGCTGTTATAATGAGTGAATTTAAAGAAGCGCTGAAAATTCATGTGAAATTATATGAAGTTCATATTTTGCACAAGCATTGGAATACATCTTAACTTTAAAATTTTGAAGTTTTTTTATTCGACTGGCCTGACTAAAAACGAGATGCATCAATGGGTTCGTCTCGTATTTACACAGACGAATTATGCATCTAAGTCAAATAAACACTAAACTGACGAACTATAGTGGGTTTGTTTAGTTCGTCTGTTTAGTTCGTCTCCATTTTTATACAGATGAATAATTCGTTGTTCTAATTAAATACGGCTATTGTCTCTACTGTCAATAAATATTATTGTAAAAAGCAATTAAATCTGTTACGGCCGTTTTTCCAGAAAGGGGCCTAGGCCCGACATCGTTCAGTTTTGGCCTATATCTGTCGCGGAAAGCTTCGTGGTTGGCAATTGAAATGTTTTGTATTTGCAAGTAAAGCAAGATTGTATTTTGTACCGCCTCGGGACACAGATGTAAGTGAACAATTGTCGTACTCTGACGGTTTATAGTTTAGATGTTAATACAAACTCTTGTCTTAGTTTTTGAAACTGTTAAAGATGGCTCCCTAAGGTTTTTGCAAATATTACCAAATATATGACAAGTAATATTTAGGTGTCACTAAAACGTTTTCAATAACTCATTATCACAAGATAGTCATCCAGTTGTGAACCTCAAGCACTAAAACATTTTCCTTTATGTTTGCCCATTTGATCTGACCCATTGCTATAACAACGTAGCTCTTCAAAATGCAAAAAGAAAGCTTTAAAATTAAGCCATTTTGCTTTATTTCTCAAGATTTCTTCGGTAAAATCTCTCTAAATTTTGAATTTGAACAGCAAATACTGCAGCAAAGATTTTAAATTTTTTCTGAGCGTTAGGTTAATCAATGTGTGTATTTTGTTGTTTTTTTCCGAGTGAAATCTTGCTACGAGCCAAAATGACCTAACGGAAATGGTACTTATCTCCGGTTTCTAGATTGTTAAGCTGCTTAGAGGAGTCAACTCCCACCGGACGGGACACTAACCTGTTGCAGGTTAGCACCCCAGCAATAACTAGTACTGGTATTCATTTTACCATGATTCTAAGAATGGAGCTCAAGATCAACGTTGGTGGAGAGAAGATCACATACATGTTTAACACTTGGAATTAAGAGCCGGTGTTTCAACCCGGAACTTTGTAGCTGGCGTTGAAAAGCAGAAAATAGTCATCTTACCCCTGCCTTAATCACGTCACTATTTGCAGGCTATGCTCCTATTTGTGAGCTTGTTAATTGATCAGCTTACGAAAAAAAGTATTAATTATTTATTGTAACTAATCCATTTTCTCTTGCTGTTTAGAATGGTGACAATGGTTAGTTTAAAGCACATCGTGTGTCCGTGCTTCATCGCTGTTGCTTTAGTAGCGTCGATACTTGGCAGAGGTCTGTCCAGTAATCATAAAGCAGATAAATTTTTTCTCATATCAAAACATATTGGTTCGGTTGTCAGGAATTTGATAATTGAAAGCTGTGGTAAGATTTACGCATGTGATTTTAGGGAATTAATTGAAGTTACACTTTTAGGAATTTCGATCTGCTTTTCAGGTCACAATAAACCGTGACAGGGATAGCGCGTGATGTTGGTACAAGTTAACAAAGCTGCTAATAAAAGTCAGGCTAGGGCAGCGGAGGGTTTTTCTCCGGGTACTCCGGTTTTAGTCCCTCTGTAAAATCGACACCCACGAATCGGGCTGTGATGCTGTGTTATGATGTCATACATGGAGTGTATAGTGGCTGCTATGGGCGTCATTTCATGCTTTCGGTCCGACTAATAATTTAAAGCGTTTGGCCAGAGAAATTGATATCTGAACAGACATAAACTAACTGCCGCTGAAAATGAATGGCAAAAAGTAATAAAAAGAAGAGAAGTAATATGTCAAAAACGAGTTCGGGTGTTTCATCACTCGTTCCAATCACCGAGAATATAAGGAAGTCCCGAGGCACGAAGCACCAAAGGCTTTATTGTTTTCGAGGTGTTTGGATTACACCCTTTTTTTATAAGAACCGGTAAATTTTGCTCATTTTTCTTAATTATTTTTGGCGATTTTAGTCTCAATTTGTTCTTAATTTGTTTTTATTTCTGTGAGCGTTTTTCAATGAACAAAAGACAAAATTAGGTATTGGAAAGTGAAACGCCTTGCGCCACGACATGAATGATTACGTCGATTGCATTCCAATGACACTTCTCACACTATGTCTTGTTAGCGTGTTTCTTATTTTAAAAATTCTCAGGCCCGATTGAGAAGCCATATCAAAAACTCGTGCTTCATGTTTCGTCACCTACACGCTTTTTTTTATTATAAGATCAACTTTATAACAAGAATGAGGCTCAAATGGCCATAATTTCAGTATTTAAAAGAAATCGAAGGCATTCGAATAACATGTTTGTTATGTTTTCGTTTGCAGGTGAAGAGTCCAAACTCTTAAACATTACTTTAAAACAAACACGCTACAGGCCTCCCCTTTTCGAAATATGGTTGCGCCTTACGACAAGTACGTAAATGAATATTTTTTTTCTATAGTATCCATTTTCCCCACTTCCTGTGTCAGTTAAAGCCATGCAAATGGACGCAAAAAGTCCCAACATTGTTCAGTCGCGATCGTCTAAAGAGCTACAAGCGATGCATGCAAACGGGCATCACACGTTGCCGCTACGTTTAGTCGGTCACAGAACTTGTTGGACTTGCTGCGCCGAAAGGTTGACCGAGGTTTCAGACTACATGCAACAACATTAAAAAAGTTACAACAAGTTAGGCCCAACGAGGCTTTAGGTAAATATACGCTTTTTTAAGAAGAACCAGTAAATTTTGCCGAGGCTCATTGTTTTTAATTTTTGTGGCGATTTCAGCCTCAATTTGTTCTTAAATTGTTTTTATTTCTGTGTGCGGTTTTTATTGAAGAAAATACACAATAAAACAAGGTATTGGAAAGTGAAACGCCACACATGTATTGTAGCTTCATTGTTTGTTAAGCAGTCTTTTCAGTGACTCTTTTTGTGTTTTATGGTGTATCGCTAAGTTTTAGTCAATTTGCTACCACAAAAACGTTCCTAGCTATCAAGCCTCAGCCTGACCTTGCTCTTAAATTGTTTTTAAATTTTGGCAAATTTGAGCCTCGTTGTTCTTATAAAGTTGTTCCTATAAAAAATTGCGTGTAAATTGTTGACATATTGATATTCATTCGTGTAGACAGCATTTCTGTATAAACTAAACTAAATTCCAAGACCTTTTTCTGAGGTACATTTCAAATCGACGGCTAACTCTAAGTGTTTTGCACGGCAATACGTTTATAGTCAACACACCATTATGATTATCGTTAATTTTTAATTACCGTGCGGGGATTGGGGAAGAGAAGAAATCGCATGGACTCTATAGCAACGTTTTGTGTATGAAAAACTTAAACAAAGTTCATGTGTGGAAGATTTATTTTCATAAACAACTTCTTTTGGGTGGAGCCCTGTGTCCAAACAATGAAACATTTTCATCCAGATTTTCGTAATCTTGTTTATGGATTCATTTGTCGGTTTTTGTTTAACGTTTTTAGAGAGTTTTTATTAAAAATGACCTAACAATCATCGATTATCCATTGTTTTGATTTATGGGTTTTTAATTGTACGTGAGCAGCTACCTTGGAACCTGATTTGGAGGCAGTGGTATAATTGTACTTATATACACCCTTGTCATAAATGGCGGCGATTTTGATATTCTTTTGTTTACATTCAAGTTAGCCCTACGAGACTCGTCCTTGAGATAAACTTTCAAAAGAATATGTTATCCAAAGCGAAGCTTATTGGCTAATTTGAATATAGACAAAAGAACAATAAAATCGCCGCCATTTATGACAAGGATCTAGTCTTACCAGAAGCTATAACTTTTCTCGAGTCAAGTTATGATAAGAAAAGTAATAGTAATACTTGCAATAAAAAATCGAACAGAAAAAACTTTGTCAGTGAAGCCGGTTATTAGGCTTGAGGTAACAACAGGCCCCTTCTAAAAAAGTCACTCAGACATTTTTCCTTGGGATAAAAATACAAAATATTACCATCTAGATACTAATGAATATCATTCGCTGACAAAACTATATGTGCACGATTCTCATTTCCTCAGAGGTTGATGTGTTCGCGATGGACTTTACATATACCGTTTTTCTTGACGGAAAAGAAATTTTCAGTGGTGGACCACCAGATAATAATTTCATCAATTACTTGCCATTCCTTAAAAACGGTAGGTTTATCGTAAATGGTGAATACAATTTTCTATATATTTGCTATTCCTTATTATTACTTATTTTCGCGAGTCTTAATTTTCGCGATTTTAAAAATATCGCGAAATTAAAGACTCGCTAAAAAAAAGGCACCGCGAAAATTAAAAACGCGAAAATTATAACCCAATATAAAGCTTTTATTAAGGTTTTGTCTGAGCCAGGTTAACATACAGTTCACTGAGCAACTTAAGTTCAGATGTATTGCCTTTCTTATTCATCATCCGAGTTACCTGAGGATCCGTTTCAAAATATTGAGGCGATCATTGTTTAAGAGACATTTCAGTATCATAGTGGTTGTACATCGTAGCTAAACGTAGCTTTCAGAAAATGATGCTTTAATGTTGTTTGAATAGTATTGTATTTGCAAGTTGCTTGTTGCGTTTGAGGTTTCCATCATGTCAGACCATTATTTGTTGCGTTTTATCCCTTTTGTAACGTTACTAAAATGGAGAAAATATAGGTTGAAAAGGGTACCAGTTATTCAGTTCGCGAAAATTAATTACCTTGAAAAACGAGAATTCGTCAAAATCGCGAAATTTAAGACTCGCGAAATAATTCTATTCTAAATTCGCGAAATTAAAGTCGCGCGAAAATAAGTGATAATAAGGTATTACAAAATCTCTCACTTTTCTCCTTAACCTCTTTTCCTACCCTTCCCTAAACCTACAATTACATATATTAGGGTGTGTTTAGATGATATCAGGTCGAGTTTGAATCCGGATCAACTTGGGGACTGACTCCGTTTACATGATGAACAGAAAATGGCGAACCTGCATTGTTTTGGGTCAGCACATACATATCTAATCGCCATCTTGGATTGTTACTTCAACGTGTGCATACGCTGGCCTGCACTTCGCGGACCAATCAACTGAAACCTTTGGGGGAGAGATTGGTCTCATTTCGGAATGAACTTAGATCTTCCTTTATATGATTCCTGAACTGTAGCATCTCCCCCTGAAACGAAAGTTTCGATCCCGAACGAGAACCTGTGCAAACTCGATTTGGGGAGGGGAGGAGGGAGGGAGGTCACGTATTTTGATAGACCTTCCTGAAGCTAAAGTGCAAGTCTGCAGCCCCCTCCCCATGCTCATGGAAATGATAGGTCCTAAGGTTACAAAATGTTATCTGTTCTTCAGACTATTCTCTTTAAATTCATCCAAAGAGTTTGGAAAGGCAAGTCAACTATCAACTGGCCGCAACGTTACGGTTTCTCAGTATTAAACAGTTAATTGTTGAAAACTCGTTATCAAAGGGCTCAAACGTTTCTAATACTATAAAAATGAGAGGTGGTCAATTTTGAATTAGACGTCTTTTTATTTCAAAATTGTGTGAGACATAATTTTAGAGCGTTTACATGCAAACCCAGGGACGCCAAAGTCAAAAGACTGCGAAGCGGCCATGTTAGAGCCTACAACAAAAGAAATCGTCAAGATTCTTATGTTCCAGGGTTCCAACATGAGCACTATGACGTCATATGAAACACTCTGTAGGATGTGGAAAGACTTTGAATACGATTGTTTGATATTTTTAACCAGAGATTTACACTACTATCTGTGAAAGTTTCAACATAGGAAGGACTTTTCTACCAAAGGTAATTTATGATGTATTACTACAAGTAGTATAGCAGTAATGGTAATAACCCTAATTTAGGAATGCAAGCACAGATTTTACATAATTATCTAGCTCA
>JAOCNB020119263.1:0-10981 GCA_026546465.2 Palythoa caribaeorum | reverse complement strand
ATAAAAGATTTAAAAACTCTAACGTTTTCGACTAAAAGTCATCTAGTCGAAAACGTTCGAGTTTTTAAATCTTTTATCGTATTTTAGCCTTTTACTATTTTATTTAACCTATTAAGCGATTTTAATGAGATATATGTATATATTCGTGGATTTGTAACAATTTTTGTATTGCATTTTCCATGTACTCGCTGAAGCAGCTTGCAACAAATCCCTTTAAGTTAATCTGCTTTTTTTTCAACAGGATTTTACATCACGTTTGTCTTATCAAGAGCAGAAGGACCAGCTGGCCGCGCAACAATCACTTGCCCAACAGCGAATCAAACAGGAACAAAAAGATTACTTAAACATTCAACTGAGGAAATTTAGACGGGAGCAGATCATTCAAAGGCACATGTTAGAGAAAACTTTACAAGCTGAAGTAAGTAGCCAGGCTGATAAGAGAGAATTCATCAGCAGTTTGAATAACAAGTGGACAAAAATTCATGTACCAGGATTCTTTACATCCTATTCCACTTTTCTTTGTGTCTGTGTTTAATACCCTGTTAAAATAGATTATTTGTAATAACAGAATTGAGAAAATATGAGGTATGAATTTTAAAGTTCCCATATATTATTTGCAAAATATGGTAAAATGAAGTTGACAATAATTTTTTTGCAACATCTATAAAGTTTGATATTTTTATTCTCTCTCGCCCTCAGGAAACTGTTTTTGGTGTTATTACTGGAAATGAATTAAGATCTCAAAATATAGTATATAGTAATATAATATTTGTTTGATTGAAATTACTATATTGGTAAATAATTTTTGTCCACTTAAGACTGAAATTACTGGATATCTTAATAGCATCTCACTTATCCTTTACAAATTGCAAGATATTTCTTTAAAGTTTTTTTTATTACTAAACAGCAATAAAAAATTCTTTAATAGCCTGCTATGCCATTGATGATAATGAAGGAGTTGAAGATGTTTCTTGTCTCTCCCAATGTTGAAGTGGTGAATGATTTGTTCATAGGAAATGAATAAGCTAGTAGAACAGAAAGAGCAGTCCCATAAGATGTTGATCAGACACCACGAGTGCACGCAGGAGCTGGAGTTCAAACAGCTTGGTATCGTTCACAAGCTGAGACGTGAACAGCAGCAGAACCAACACAAGACAGAGTGGGACAACCAGATGGAGTACAATAAACAGGCCGAGCTGGAGCTGCGAAAGAAACATCTCTCTGAGCTCAAACAGCAACCTAAGACGTTAAAAGTAAGTGTTGCTAAGTATCATTATTATTACTTTACTTTTGTTAACAACTTTGATAATGATAGTTATTGTTAATGCCATGGATGATGATAATGGCGGAGGTAGATGATGATGGTGATAGTTATTATGGTGATAGTTATGATGATGGTATTGGTTATGATGGTGATGGTTATTATGGTGATGATGATGAGGATGATGACAATGACGATGGTTGTTGTTGCAGTTGTGATAGGAGTAACTGCATGATGTATCGTAATTATTATGATGTTAATGAAAGTAACAATAATGCTTCTTAGTTCAGAGATTTACTTGCATCTGACGTAGATTAAGGGTAATACCTATTTAAGGAATAAAACTGCTGAGCACTCCTAAGCTTGTGTTTGAGACAAGGAGGTATCTGAGTTACGAGAAAAAAAATTATTGGAAAAAAAATGTATTTAAATTGGGCAGATATTCTCATAGCAGGATGTTTTAGGTATTACTTTTAATTTTGTTGAGAACTACTTTAAAATAGTGATATTTTTAGCATAGGGAAATCGATGTTCTACACCAAAGTTCTGTGTTGATCTGTTTTATGCATTCTTATACAGCTAAGTTCCTGGACAGCAAGCTACATTAATTGGATCTTTCTAATAACTCAATAACTCAGTTTCCTCAGCGTGTTACCAAGTAATATTATCAGGCAAATTTCAGAAGGATAGGAGCTGTTTCGTGTTCTTTCATGTTCTTACCTCTTGGTAAATTAATGTGCAGGGCTTCTCTACCTTTTAACTTGAAAAGGGTTTAGCTTTCAGTAAGTGAAACACAGCCATATTAAAACAAATGGTTTGGGTCAACCGCTGACCAGACTAACTTGTTATTCAGGCTCAGGTAGCGAAGATAAAGAAACAACACAATGAAGCGTGTAAGATCCAAACATTACAGTACAAGGCCTTGCAGAAACAGATGTTGGAGAAGACTCCAAAAGAGAAACACAAAGATGTCATCAAATATTACAGAGAAGAACGGATGAGAAAAATGGCAGATCTTGCAATCCAGTACGATCAGAGTATTGCCGAAATGTTGCAGAGACAAACAGTGAGTAATGGCCCTTTTCACTCTTCCGCCATTTTGGATTGAAAACGAGAGTGGACAGGCAAACCAAACTCAACGCAGAATTATAGCTGTCTCATTTTTCAATTTTTTAGCAAAATCCAGAGCTATTTTTGACAGATACTGCAACAATTTTGATCAAGAAGACTCGACATTTCCACGTCGTGCCATCATTTCTGTCAGTTATGACCGTCAAGCATCGTTTTCAATACAAGATGGCAGAATTAGAAAAAAGGTCTATTAAAGTTAACATCAAAAGTTATATTAAGGGCTCCTTTAATTGTTGGTCGAAAACTCCTTTTTTGATCTAATAGAAAGAAAACTAATAAAAATCTAATAAAAAGCAAACTCCAAGCGAACGTGCATTTGCATAATTGAAAAAAATGAATTTTGATTGGATATTATATTTAGTACTACTTCGTGTGAGTTCGTTTATAAGGCGGCATTCACTTTTAGAGAGCTGTAAAGGCATGGAAAAGGCTTATTTCACAATGTGAATCTTCAGTAATAGTTTGAGAACTGTGTCAATTGGATAACTATATATTTGATACGATATGATAGGATAGGATGAACCTTAATTTCAACAAGGTAGTAGTCAAAGCTGGTAGCTTGTGGAGTCGTGCATAAAATGAAATAACTACGAAGTTGAATAATAAAACTTTTGGATATATAACAAAATATAAAATATATGTATTCTGTCTGGTCCTGTAGCTAAGATTGGATGAGGTTCAGTTAAGAGAGCAGGAATCACTCCGACGGAATCTGCAGCAAGAACAAGAGATGCTGAGTGCGTACCAGAGTAAACAGAGTATGCAGCTTAAGTCCCAGCACGAGAGGGAGCAGAAGGAATTACAGGACAAGGTATCCGTGAGAAGAGCTCTACTAGAGGAGAAGGTATGTATCACCACTTTGCACCCATCTTGCCCTGCTGTAGCTCAAAGAGACGACTCATATCTCTTTGTAAACTTATTTAAGTATCGTCCATTACTAACTATTGACACATGATCACGAGTACTTCATATCTAATAGTAATGGTTGAAACAAGTTCTATAACAATTGCACAAGATGCAAACTTTATCTACCAGTCACGCAATTGCTTGTCACGGGAAGAAGCACTGTCACTGTTGCCACTGGTCACGCATTACCCCTGCCAACCACAGAACACTGGTGTACCCAAATAAAGCCTACAAGAGACTAGGAAACCCACGTGGTTACTGGGATGCTATCGTATGAACATTATACAATCCATGAAAAAATTGGAAGTTGAACATTGAAACAATTTACACGAATGAGGTCAAGGAAGCTCAGATTTCGATTGATCAAAGATGATTTTGACAGATCACAACAATGCAAAATTGAATACTTTCAAAAACAGCTCTTAAAATGGTGAGATCACTGAAAAGTGTTACATGAGTATGTCGACATGGAGTGGTTGCATGGATTGATTACTTAAAATTGTTACATAGATGGGCTGCATGGAGTGGTTGCATAAAGTTGTACAGATTAGCTGTGTGCATAGAATGGTTGCACAGAGTTTTGTTGCATGGAGTGGTTGCATAGACTGATTTTACAAATTTGTTGCACGAATTGGTTGCATTGGGTGGTTGAATAGAGTGTAGTTGCATAGAGTTGTTGATAGGAATGGTTGCCCAGAGTGGTTGCGTAAATGAGCTAAATCGAGTGTGTTTGCAAATTAAGTTGTTGTACGAAGTGGTTGGCTAGAGTGGTTGCATGGAGTGACTGTATAATATTGTTGGATTGCTGCTTGTGGCACACTGCACACTACTGTTGCTAGCGATAACCCTCTTTTGTTCGTCTCTGCACATTCTTGCACTTTCCCCCCTACTAACAGTTTAATTCTATCTGTTCCTGGGAGAGTTACTATTTCTCACTGTTTGCTGTTTACGTGAATGACAGATTAAATGCAAATAAACTGTGATTGTTGTAGCACTGAAGTAGACATCGAGATCTAGTCATTTGCAAGTAATAAAGAATTGAAAACATAACATAAAGAGCAAAAGAGGAAAAACGCAAATCATCAGTTTCACGTGCTTATATATGTGTTTCATTTTGTTAAATACTGCAACCTACATTTGCCGTAAAAAGCATCAACATGTGAAACAGTTACTTTTTGTTAAAAGCAGAAACCCGATTTATTGAGTAATTGCATGTATAAAAATAACATGCATCCCAGCTCACAAACTTTGAATATAAGCTAACAACGTTAAACAAGATGTACGCTGCAAAAGCCTACATTCTCAGTAACACAGATCTTCCACTCATGTGAAACCGCTGTGCATCATTGCCAAATTTAATTTGCTTTCGTGTAAAGAAAGAAAATAATTGAATCTTAAAGTTTAGAAATGTGAACCTTGTTCTTGTCTCAGATGAACCAAGAGACGGCACAGCTTGAAGATTTGCGTTGTTTCAGGGAGAATCAACTGGACGTCATTCATAACCGAGTGCTGGAAGACTGTGTAGAGCAAACTACATACATTGATGTGTAGGACACACATTCGTTAACCCTGGTTTAGGAACACTAACTTTCAACTGTGCATGAACTGGTGTTACTAGGATGTAAACTGGTTGGAATTAGACATTTTTTATCCTTGAGAAGCCAAATTGTTTGCAAATATTTATAAAGAGAAACAAAATTATTTTTGATGTTGAGGAGATTTTTAGGAAGTACGAATATGTTTTCTCCGTGATGTGACCCCTTGCTGTTCTTGTTTCCTTCTCATTTGCGTGGCAGATGTTCCAGGAGACGGCAAAACTGGAAGATCTACGTAGACATGAAGAAACAAGTCTTGATTCCAGACAGACCCGAGAACTCGATGATTTTGACGCCACAACAGAAGAAATCGAAGTTGACACGTCCACGTGGAGGAATCGACGGAGTATCAGTAGTGTGAGCAATGCGAGCACATCCAGTGCTACTAGCGCTCGCAGTAATGTGGAGAACAATGGCACAATAATGCAGGAGGATGCAGAGGCAAGGCGACTACATCTTAATGCAGGACCACTGCAAGCGTAGGACCCTCGCAACTGTTCGTTCACAGTTGACCTACAACTTTCACAATTTCGAATTGATAGTCAAATTGTCCAAAAAACTTTTTAGGATCTCTTAGATTTGATGTGAAATTTTATCCGCTCTTTCTATGTCAAGGAATTTGTCAGTATATTTGAGTTCATTTAACAAATTATGTCGTTTAGATTACTTTGAGAGGATTAGAGGCAGGCGGAGACATCACTTTTTTCTACAAATGAAGTTGAATGTTTATTGAAATATTTGACGACGCTGCAGAGAAAAGGGGCAGCACTTCTGTTTAATTAATAAAACTATGTTTTAATTAAGACCCCAGACGTTCTGATTTGGGAAATAACATTACTGTTATCAGTTACAGAACACTGAGTTCGTGGTTAGCTGATGTTCCAGCTAAAAGCTACATAATTGCAAGTTATTTTACCTGTGTTAAAGATTCCGGAAACTTACCTCCGTACCTATACTGTCAGATACGGTATTACGAGCATAACTTAAGCTCCTTTGTTACGTTTAGTATTAGCAGCTTTACATGTGACCGGCCATCACAAAAAGTAATAGGGAAATTTACGAGGACCGTTTGTCTTATTTAGTATGGGGAGCTTTACTTGTTTATTAGGAAGCTTTTCAGCTAGGGCCGTTTGTTACATTTGTTTTTAGCGCTTTACTCGTGACCTGCCATCACAAAGTATTAGGAACTTTATAATTAGGTCCTTTCGTCACATTTAATATTAGGAACTTCACTTTTGGCCAGCCGTCATAGTGCTATTTGAAACTCCAATTTTAGAGAGAACTTGGATGAGAAATTTATTAATTAGAGAAGAATTCTTACTCAAGAAAATGCGTTAAATCATTTACTATTGTTTGGATAATCAGTACGCAATACCCTCGTTTTTGTTTTGTAGACGTATAAATGTTTGAATATGTTCCTATGGCTTCCTTCGTTTTTGTAACATTGACTCACACAAATCAAACATACGAGTTTGTCGCGAGACATTGCTTCTGCCACATACTGCAAGGCGTCTTTATTTCCTTTCGTTGGAAAACAGCAAGTTAATTTAAACAGTGATTGTCGTTGGGGTTTTCTTTATCACTTCATAAAGATCCTTTTAAAGACTTCTATCGCTACCCACGATTCATCTTTGTTTCCAGTTATTTTAACTACCATATTGTGTTAAACATTTAAAAGCTGATTTAGGCAAGACCCCAAAGTTGTTGGTTAGGTAAACCCAAAGCACCATGGTAGTTGATTAAGTCTACAACACATACTCGGATTGCTGTGTGCAGTGCAACTTCTAGATTATCTATTCCCTTCCTTTTGTATGATTTTTTCACGTTACATACTTTCCATTGTCTCGCGAGAAAGAAAGATGTTAACAACAACAATTTCAGTTCAATTCCATGCCTATATATTTTTTTGCCATATTCTGGCAATGACATTCTTAGTTCGTTATATTAGCTCCACTTATCATGATTTTAATTATATTTGAGCTTTGTTTGTTTTTGGTTTTGGTTTTTTAATTTTTAGAACTATTGTAATATTTCTTTGTCTGTATCAAAAAAGACTACAGTTGTTTGTAATTGGTAGATTTGCCATCAATTGTGAATAGCGGAAGTACAGAGAAGAGTCAAAGGCAAAGGAGCAGCTAAATCTAAATTTAGTGACATCTAACTGTATTAGATTTCCTAATCTAATGTGTATCTTTATCTATATAGACTATCTATCTATCTAGACTATCTATAGACTTTATAGACTATCTATATAGACTATCAATCTACACGGACTATCTCTATATAGGCTATCAATCCACATGGACTATCTCTATATAGACTATCAATCTACATGCACTATCTATATAGGCTCTCAATCTACATGGACTATCTATATAGGCTATCGACCTACGTTTGGACTTTATCTATACAGGCTATCTCTTTTTTTGCGCACCTCCTGCCCTCAAATGGCCTCGTAATGACCTTTTGTCTTTAGTCTGCTACTCAACCTGTTATCGATCATCCAAACTGATTGCTTGCTATTACTCTCTTAGTCTATGTGATACTGACAATGTTGGAACGCTAGAAAAAGTAAATTTTCCAATTTTATCAGAAATGAACTGAAGCGAGAGAAAGGTTCTATTTTTGTAGTTGTATCAAAAGAGAAAAAAACTTTCGTATTTTGAATTTTTCTAACATTTTTGTTTAATCTTTTTATCAAGCAAATAGTTACAAGTTTGAGAAGTATTTTAAAATTAAGTTGAAAAAATACGACGACAGAATGGAAGCAAATTTTCAGTGTATAAACACGTGCTAAATTTTGTAACTGATGATAGTAACTATCTTGATATTTAATCCCTTCGCACTTTGTCCAGTAAATGTAGAACATTGGTAAAAATTTCGTTTGCTTTTCTTTAATTTTGGTAGTTGATAGGGAAATGGGAAGAAGGATTTAGAAAGGAAAACGTTTGAAGACATTCGCCGAAATGACTCTCAAAAAAGGGTAAAGTCTATTGTAGCTTTAGCGAACGGTTTGGTATCCGTCTATCAGATATTAACTCTAAAATTAATTTTTAAGAATTATTAAAATTCACTAAAAAAAATTTTTGATGCAGCTTTTTACTCATTTAAACCTGAGTTCTCCTCGTATGCAAAATAATTACCTATGACGGGGAATTGGGAATTTCGTCTACTATGAGCTAATTTTCCGAAATCTGATCAAAATGGCGACCAAGAGGGGAAGGACCGCCGTAATAGTTGTCGTTTTTCCATTAGAAATGTCCAAGATATTCAGGACTTGGTTCTCTGGAGTCACAGGATTAGATCTCGTTGCTTTTAATTCAGTAAAAGGTTTAACCCTTTCAGCCCAGAACAATTTATCAACATCTAACTTCTCCTTACATAACTCATAACAAAACAATGTAACTGGTAATGAGAAATAAGAAATTGATCAATTGGAATTGACTGTAGAAGTTGAAAAGATAAATTCTCCCCAACTGCTTATAAAGACAGGATGGAGTTCGGTTGGGAGAATTTACCAACACATCATTTGTCGTGCTTGGGGCTAAAAGGGTAAACAAATCTGTGCGAGAAGTCTGGTATTCAGTACCAGGCCTTGCCCATTGTTTTCTGTAGATGAGGACGCCAGCCATTTGCTTGCATACGCATATTCAATAATGTTAAAAGACCCGCACAAATGGCTTCAAAACTTTCGAGGACAAAAGAAACATTGAATGGATTTTGAAGAAAAGTATAAACCCTTTTAAACTGTTTCAACATGCATCAACATTGTTGAAAGGGAGTGGCAAACAGTTTCAACATCGCCATTCAACAAAATGAAATGAATGTTGAAGCAAATGTTAAAACCCTTTGCACGGGGCTTTATGTCGTTTGTGTAGTAAAGCTAAGGACTGGTATAAATGGTTGTCATGGTAACTCAAAGTTCTGTTGAATCATTAAAGTGGCTACACTGGACCCGGAGGTATCAGTGATCCTGCTGCATACAACTGCACTGGAGGCATTGCTAATTATATTGATAGAACGTTCCTTGGAAACCACATCTACCGCTGGCCAACCTGCATGGTACGTCGCGGGTTCATGACATTACATGCAGGGTTGAAACAAGTTTTCTTTTCAAAAAGAGTTTTGTTTTCAAAAGCTTTTTATGAACAGAATTGAAGTTGTTACCTTCAATATGATTTATTCATTTTTGTAAATGAGGGAGAAGGGTTACCCGTAAAATGTTTCTTGCATTTATTCAAGGAGAGAACATGACAGATCAGAATATTGTCGAGATTCCTGATCTGCTTGTGTCTTGTATTTCCTTCGTATACGTACATGTACATGCAGGGTTTGTACAGAGTCTGAAAAATGGGAAAAAATCTGGAAATCCAAAAACATTGAGGGAAATCTGGAAGACGTCTGGAAATCCAAAACCTTTCTGGAATATCTGGAAAAATTCTGGAAATCCAAAAATGTTCTGGAAAATCTGGAAAAATTCTGGAAATCCAAAAATTCAGGAAAATCTGGAAAAAGTCTGGAAATCCAAAAATTTTATGGTGAATGTGGAAAAAATCTGGAAATCCAAAAACTTTCTGAAAAATTAGGAAAAATTGTGGAAATTCAAAAACTCAGGAAAATCTGGAAAAAGTCTGGAAATCCAAACACTTTCTGGAGGATGTGGAAAAAATCTGGAAATCGAAAAAAATTCTGAAAAATCTGGAAAAACTCCAGAAAGAAAAGCAAATGTTTAAAAAAGTCTGGATTTTTCGGCTTAATTTTCAGCAAAAAAAATTACCTATTGCCACTGGATCCTACTAAAATAGACCTCAATAGGTATGGATGCTCTAAATTTAAATAGCAATTCCAATGCATCGACTGTCAAATTTTCAAGTTTAAAACTGGAACACACAACACAGGCAATAGAAATGTTGTCAGTTTGTAGAATGTTTGTCTGGAACGGATACTAACATAATTTTGAGACTGGAAAATTGCGGCAAAGTTCTAAAAATAATCCTAGACAAAGTCTGGAATTTCATTTTCAAGATCTGTTCGAACTCTGAAATGACTTGTAACAAATGTCAACGCAGAGGAGAAATTTTACTGTTTCAATCCTGCATCAGCTTCTGGTAAGGGTATTGTGTCTCTAACCTTTGTATGTTTGGTTGTATCGTGTAAAGGGGATATGTTGGACCAGGCGGGATAGGAGAGGGATATCCTAAGAGTCAAAACTGTACAGGAGGGATGGCTGGTTACATTGATAGATCGTTCTTCGGTCGCAATCATATTTATCAACGTGGTAACCCAAAGGTATGTTTGCACAGCTAGTAACATTGAACTCAGTCTGGCTCGGGTGAGTAGGGTGCTGCATTACAAACACCTCAGTAACTCAGTAATAGTTTGAATATCAAGTTAAGCGCAAATTTTTGTGATATGAAATACATATAGTTATATATATGTGTGTAAGCTATTTGTTACATAAATGGGTGCGCATAGATATAGTTTTTATCTTAGTGATTGCTGAAGATATCTCTCACAAGTTCGCAGCGAATGAGAGAAATTTTCAGTACGTGATTTAGTTCGTAACACAAAGCGATATTAAATACATACAATTTTCCTAATAACTCAAATAAACTAAAACTAACTAAGAAATAACTCGTAAACTAAATCGAAATGCAAGTCCACTTTTAACAGGGTTCGTACGGGTCATGGAAAACCTGAAGAGTCATGATATCCAGGCCTGAAAAGTCATTGATTTTCAATAGCCGATTTTCGATATATTTTGGCGCGCGGTACTGGTAACACGAAACCGAGGGTCAGAGCTCGAGGGGAAAACCGTGTGAAAATTAATTGCAGGTGCGTGTGCAAATGTTTACGTTTGAGCCGATAGTTTGGCGCACGCGTGCCTGCAATTTTCCCGCGGTTTTCCCCTTGAGCTCTGACCCTCAGTTTCGTGTTACCAGTACCGCGCACCAAAATATAACGAAAATCGTCTATTAGGATCATTTTAGCTAAATCCTTTTTATGAGCCAAAGTGGCCCATTGGAGCTGGTGCTTATCTCCAGTTTCTGTAGTGTTAAGCGGATGAGAGTCATTGACTCCCCCTGGA
>JAOCNB020119228.1:0-10984 GCA_026546465.2 Palythoa caribaeorum | reverse complement strand
TAAAACTGACTTTGATGCAAACTTCATCGAAGACATTTTAAATAAAGTCGTAGAACGTATTCTCTGTTTTAAAACCACAAAGACTTGTACAATGTTTTCAGAGCATAAAAATATCGATAAATATTTTTGACGTTTCTAAGGGGGGGTGGGGTGGTCTCGAGAGAAACGTAAAATTGACGTTTCTTGTGGGCAAAATCGATATGTGAGGCTTCCCTTATAAAATTCTCTAAATGAATATTCAAATTATATCGATGTATTTGTTATTGTTAGTACGAACTGACGCTCTAATTTCGATTATCTTTTCCCTTTATGAAGTCAACAGTAGCTCAGATCTGAACTTCTACTGGTGTTTGTCACCTTTTTAACATCGTCAAAGTGTGCCAATCAAAACCGTGTCGGCGATTTCTGTTTGTGAAAGCCGATCATTTTTTACATTTGTTTTTAGAAATTTGCAAAAATGTTTAGCCAAGAGGTGCAGAAATCGATTAATAAAAAACCAACCAGGACTTCTTTTCAAATTCGCCGACAGGGTTTCTATAGAAGTGTGCCAAAGTTCGTGGCAAAATAATGAAAATTCAGTGAGCATTGATATTTTTTACAATCTTCACTTTTGTAAGAACACGAACCGAAAAGCAGCGTTTAAACAATGAACCGTGTAGTTTCCCGACTGCCGGTAGAAAATTCATTTTGCAATAACTCGCGAACGAAATTAGTTATTGAAATTTTTTTTATTTAAAGATCTTTCTTAATGAAACAACATAATTTGCTTTTTCAATTTTCAGGGTTTTTTTTCACATTACAACCTGTTCAGTAAGCTTGATAATTGAGTAGACAACCCTCTCAAAGTAAAAACCTCACAAAAAGAGTATAATTCTGTGACTCTGTATCAGGGTTTATACTGCTCATACTAACATCGAGTGCGGTTAATTATTAACTTCTAGGGCTTCAGTGAGAGGGGAAATCTCTGACATTCCAACTCCAAGCCAACTCAAGCAGATTAGTTACCAAAGGAACATAATCCCACCTAACATGAGATCGCCAACTCCTATGGAGTTGTTTTTATATAGATCGCAAACCGTTAATCATTTCAAGGCCCCAGGTAAGTTAATGCACAGTAGTGTAAAACATTCAGCCATTCTAAAATATTCTGCTTTTCGAAAAAACGGAATTCACCATCAAATTTGTCACATCAATTATAGTAAAAGCCTGCTAGTGCAAAGTTTTGGCGAGAGTGGCCAAAACTTGGCGAAGATGTGAGTATTTGAAGCTAAATATCTTTGTGGAAGTTTTGCAAGAAAATGTATGTGTTTAGCATGATATAACGAGGCTCAACAGGCATGATTTCAGATTTCGGTGTAAAAGACGTTTTTGCAGATGGAAGGAAACCGTAGTACCCGCGGAAAAACCCCGAGTACCCGGGGGAAAACCCTCGAAGTCAGATTGAGATCGAAAACTCTTTGTAACAGACAGGAAATGAAACTGCATGAACATTTTCACTAACATGTAGAAGCTAATTATGAAGTATAGTGATGGTAATGTATAATATGAATAAGTTCTTTAGTTGAAAAGGGGAAGGGAGCAGGTGATTCTCAATCGACCAAAGAAGTGGTAGAGTAAACTTTGTTACAATACAAATTAAAATGATGATAATGCTGATGATGATATTGATAATAATAATAATAATTTAATAATAGTGTTTATTTGAATATAAAAGAGCAACAGACTTGCTCAATTCACAATGGCATGTAAAGAAAAGCTTGTTTTAGTGATGTACTTTATATTAGAGAACAATTAACATAAAGCACAATTCCTTAGAAATAAGGGCAGTTATCTGGGAATAAGCATCTTTCCTGTCGGGAAAAGAAGATACTGCTGTCATGAAAGCTATTGCGTATCTAAACGCAAAAAACCTGAGAAAAGTCTTGGAAACAACGAGGACAAAACACCCTGTAAAACCTTGGAATTTTCAAACTTTGAAGGTGCATGAACCCAGAGGGACAGTCAGTTATATAAGATACATGACTTATATGTCTTATCGACATTAATAATCTTCTCAGATGTAGTAATACATGCATTGGATCACGCTTGGGAAGTTCATAAGCCATACCTCCAAAAGTCGTTTCTCCTTAGTAGTCTTGTGAGAAGGGCGGAAAAAGAAGGCGTCAGTGATATTGCTGATGAGGAAGAGAAGAACGAATCAATGCAAAAAATGGCTGGTAAGATGTTTTGTTTTTGATATGATGTGCTTTGTTAGAATTATCTGCTGTTTAACACAGCTGTTTATATAAATTATACTGTATATATATGTGTGTGTGTGTGTGTGTTAGTTTTAAAATGGGTTGATTAAAGTCCTTCAGGGTAAAGTATGGGAAAGATAGTTAGAGCGTTGGTTATGCAGTAAGGCACAGAATAATCACCCAATGAGCTAAGTAAGTTGGTAACAAAGAAAATGAAGGGGAAAGAAATGGAAATATAAGTGCAGTAGAAAGTGAATTGTGAGTTTATCACAGAGTGGTGGTTCGACAACAACAACAATTGTTTATTTCACCATAGAGATAACTAGGATAAGCTAAGTTCGTGCCAAAAGTATGAAAGAGCAGTGAAACAAAAGGATTGAAATGTAGTAAAAGGGTAGAACTGAAAAGATGGTCGGCTGATTAAACGCGAACTTTCGTTCATCCCATGGGGTTTGTATTAGTTTTAGTTTGACTTCGGTTTCATAAAATTCCAATGCTGAGAAATTTCTTCACAAAAAAAATAAAAACACAAGAAAATACAGATAACATTGAAGCTTTCAGCTTGTTGAGTCTATCTATCCAAGTTGGGTGTAAGTCTGTTATTTGCACTGAGGCGCATACCATCTTATAACCAGGGGGGTCAGGATGACCGAGTGGTAAGTACTCAGGTACCCCACCTTTACATACCATCTTATAACCAGGGGGGTCAGAATGACCGAGTGGTTAGTACTCAGGTACCCTACCTTTACATACCATCTTATAACCAGGGGGTCAGGATGACCGAGTGGTTAGTCCTCAGGTACCCCACCTTTACATACCATCTTATAACCAGGGGGTCAGGATGACCGAGTGGTTAGTACTCAGGTACCCCACCTTTACATACCATCTTATAACCAGGGGGGTCAGGATGACAGTGGTTAGTACTCAGGTACCCCACCTTTACCACCCGGATTCGAACCCTTGGCTCCGCACGTGGACTGAGATTTGACTGAATCAATCAGATTGAAACTCAATTTTGACTTCAAGGTTTAAAATTTTTTCTGGGAATTCTGACTTTTCTGCCTCACAAAAACTTAACCTTTATACCGAGATCCAAGCTGTCTCCCCATTTAGTAATATGGCTATTAGTCATAAAGCTAGAATAATTATTTTCAGACACTAAATTAGTTTTAAGAGTTATTATTTAATTTCATCGTAAATAAACGTCCTGGGACTGCCTCAATCTTTTCCCAATATAGTCCTCTTGGGAAATAAGAATCTTTGTCTCAGATGCTGTAATGAAAAAGCCGCACGAAAGAAAGTTCAGCTCAACGTAGCATTAATTTTATTTCCCCAGGGGACTGTATTGGTAAAACATCGAGGCCGTTCGAGGAGGTCTATTAAGCATCTACAAATGAAATATTTATAATAAAAAGACTTTAAATTTCTAACTGGACATATACAAAGGCATTTTTGCTGGAGACGTTTCAGACGACAGCTGTGCTACTTTATCCAATAGACCATTTCACCGTTCCTGAAAGGTAACCAAGCTTCCACTTGAAACCGAGGCGAAGGTTGGCCTCGCACAGTTAGAGATACATGTTAATAAGTTTCTTTCTTATGATAATTGTTTCTACTTCTCTAACTGTGCAAAATCAACCTTCGTCTCAGTTTCATGTGGAAGCTTGGTTACCTTTCAGGAACTGTGAAATGGTCTATTTACTAGGAAATGACTTCATCTTTTTTCGCAATCAGATGCTGGTCCGATGGATTTGAACGCTTTGAAAACAGCAGCAATCAGTGTTACCGGGGAAGCCAATGGGAGCAATACCAATCTACCACGTGCTTTCACACTCTCGGCCTATCCGCGGATGATGACATTCAAACTCAGGATAAAGGATTCTCTTATAACAAAACAAGGTTAATGATAATGAAATAATTTTAATAAGTCTTGACTTCGAAGTAAAGTTAATAAGAAAAACAAACACGAACACCACTTGTTGCAACATTTCGCCATCGTCCGACGGGAATAAATATCAAGCAAGATGAATTTTATTGTGACAGAGCGTATATAGTGCACATGCAAAATGGTTTAAGGGGGCATTCTGGTTAAAATTTTGGGGAATAGTGAAAGAGTTCAGGAGTTTTGAAGAGGGAATTTTTTGGGACAAGCAACAAACCGTCCCTTCTGACCATGCACAAGTGCAGCTTTGGTTTGGGGACGGATTTTCTATCAAATATTAACTTCAAAATTAACTTTTTTAACTTCTCTTAAAATCCAAAAACTCAAATTTATCTTTAAAACTACCAATCTGCCCCCCTTAAACTTAACACCTAAATCTAATCAGAAAAATCTGAAAATATTCAAGATGCTTCCTTTGCATTCAGTCAGTGAATGTAATTGAGGATTTTCAAAATTTCAAAGTAGGCACGGTGACATCATCAAAAGTAACGCTAAAAGCCGTCAAAAAGTGGCGTTTAACCAAGAAATGGACCGAGTAAGAACTACGGAGGTCAACAGCATGGAATGCAGAAACGTGCTAATTGCGATATTGTTGAACCGTTAATCTCATTGGCTAAACTTTGAAAATCGACCATATCTTTTTAAATAAGCAAATTTCTTTCTTTCCAGTTCACTCATTCATTCCCTTCTAGTTGAAACATTTCTGTTTTTAAAGTTAACAAAAATTTCATGTGGGTAACTTGTCTTTTGTTTTCAGTGGAGTCTTATGATTGGATAGATTAATATTGTAATAACACAAAATAGAAATTGCCTTAAAATTATTAAGTTTCATTGCCTTCTACGTTACAACCATAATTTATTATACACAGGTTAATGTATTCTCCTCAATATGAAAATCTAAACATCCTGGTATGGGAAAAGCAAAATGGCGCAGAACAATGGGAGTTTGGCAACCTCTTACTCGAACAAGTACTTAATAGACAATAATACAATACAATTGAGTAAGAATCTGCATTAACAAAACAATTTTATTTAAGTAATTTGCATGCACAGAGAACTTTCAGTGAAAAAAACAATTATGTAAATATATAGTTTCTGCTCGCACAGAGTCAGTCTGAATGTTAACCGATAACGATAATGACATCGGATGATGTCGAAACGTTGCAACAAGTTGTCCGCGTTTTTTTCTATTAATGAAATAATTCTCTGAGTTTAATCGTTGTTTCTCGAAATTGTTTTGAAAGTACACGACTTTTTTTAATCTTCACCTAGGTCTTAAAACAACTAGAATTAAGGACTTATTTTTTTTTAAGTCTGAAATTCTGTTATACTCTGTTTTAGTGACGCGTAATGCTGTACTGAAACTGGAGATAACCACCAACTCTAACGGGGCAATAGGCTTGATAAGCATTTAGCTGTTTTAGTGAACAAGATGTTTAGTTTATTAGATCAAAGTGGGTAGAGTAGAATTGTTGTGAAACTTGACAAACAACAAAGGAGATTACAATACTGCTTTGTTTCATGTTGTATGCACTGTCACGGTTGTGATCTTTTGTTGTAGGTGTGATGCTCCCTTGCTCTATTGGCCGTTTGCTTATTTACACCTCAAAGCCTTTTGTAATTTGTGCACTCTCAACGTCATATTTCAATAATGAAAGAGAGAACAAAAACATAGAACAAAAAAAGTTATCAAGTTTCATAACCAGTTGACTCTACTAACTCTGAATAGATAACTTAATCGGATAGATGTTCTTTAATTATTTAAAGTGCCTATAAATAAACGCTGATGAACTTTGACTATTGATTGAAATGCACATATTTAAAGAAAAGTGGAGTTGTGATAGTAGCGTGAAAAGTTGCAAATAAATATATTCAGGCAATAACTTTTTGCATGATTCCCTTTACGCTATTATCTTCGTCTCTGAGTGTTGAGAAAACTAATAACTGAAATTTGGATGGATTTTATCGAATTGTCCTAATTTTTGCTAGTTTCACATTAGAAGAGCTTTAATTGTGATAAGGTGCTTAGAAAGCTTTTTTATCACACTTGAAAGTTCTTTCTGATGATGACTTATACGAAACTATTAACGAATTCATCTTGTATAAATTTCAGCTTTTGCCTATGCTCTTAGCATGTTGTATGAAAATGAGTGTGATATCACAGTGGAAGAGGCTGATGTAGTCGCAGTCTTGGCTGCTGCGAATTTCCTTGGCTTTGCAGCACTTAAGCAAGTGTGAGTAATAATTATGTTGATATTAATTTGTAAGTAATAATTATGTTAATATTAATTTGTAAGTAATAATTATGTTAATATTAATTTGTAAGTAATAATTATGTTAATATTAATTTATAGGTAATAATTATGTTAATATTAATTTGTAAGTAATAATTATGTTAATGTTAATTAATAATAATAAGAAGAAGAACATTTTCAACAGTTTTAGGCAGGGCTTGATACGTAACCGTTGGTTTTTTTACCATATATTAGTTAAGAGATGTAAGCTATACGGTGGCTGCGCCTTGCCTCTCTGTATTTAACTGTAATATATAGAGCAAACTAATTTCGTATCAACTGCCATAGTAACAACAACAATAATAATAATAATATAAATAATGAGGATTCTTAGAGAGGTAACAAATCTGACATATGGGGAGACAAAGAACTCGGAAAAAACCGAGCTCCTATTGGGAATCCAACCCACGACTCTGTACACTTATCAGACACTTTACCACTGAGCTATGGAAACTCATAAATTATGGCGAGTAAGCTCACAGAATTGGGTAATGACAAACGGACTGTATCGCAAAGCCACTCGAATGCTAAGGTATTTATGTCAAGCAAGCGGAGGCAAGCGTGGCCTGGTGGTCAGGGCGCCGGACTTGAATTCGTTTGATCCTGGTTCAAGTCCCTCTCTGACCACTAGTTGGATTTGTCTTCAGGTAAATCCCAGAGTCAAATCCACCACGCTTTGTAAATAGCCAACTGGTCTGCCTCCTGCCAGTCGGGATTCTTAGTGTGTTGTGTTGTGTTGTGTTTGTAATGACACTGAAAAGCCCCTTTTGGGTATTTATTATTTATTTATTGAAGCACGCACAGATCAATTAATTGTATCGCGCAGTCACTCTGAAATATGTCTCTGATAATAGTTTTAATACTATTCCCAGAAAGGTGTTGGAAAATTGAATGTGAAAGACTCCGTGAAATTTTGGTTTAAGTTATTTGACCCGTTATCATGGAAAGAATTTCGGCATTGAGACCCGCCTGAGCTTGAAGCACAATCATGCTTCTCTTCCATTGTGGAAGTTCTTTCCATGCAGTTTCGGCTCGGTAAGAGTCCTCTTCAGTGAAAAATTTTGATCTTTCGCTCTACAGATTAAGGTAGCCACATTATTTTTTGTAGTTTTCTATTTTCAGCATCGCCCTCGCCACCCTTTCGGGATTGGCACACATTCGTGACAATCCGATAGTTTGGGCCGGCACAGACTTCCTCATAATCGTGCTTCTCTCTTCTCTTGTCTTGTGTCAACTGATGACAGTTCTTTCCATGCAGTTTCGGCTCGGTAAGAGCCCTCTTCAGTGAAAAATTTTGATTTTTCGCTCTATTATCACATTGTCATGAATGAGCTTGAAGCAAAATTTGATGATAATTATTATAACAATAATGACCTTTGTTTTAATGTACATCCACGGGATGGTGGTGGAGTTATTGTTTTTCTGAATGAATATATTTGAAAACATTCTTACACCACTGGTGTAAGTTGGCGCAGTGGTGAGATCTCTGCTTTCTAACCACAAGGTCCCAGGTTCAAACCCCGACTCAGCTGAGTGTTGAACATTTGTGTGACCTTTTCCGCCAAAGTTTACTCAGCTTTCCATCCTCCCAAGGTCGGTAAAATGAGCACCAACTTCTGCTGGGGGCTAACCTGCGATGGATTAGTGTCCCGTCCTGGGGGAGTCAATGACTCTCATCCGCTTAACACTACAGAAACCGGAGATAAATACCGGTTTGTGGGCCTCTTGGGCTCGTAAACGGATTTAGCTTACACTACCTGGAAATCGCTGAACGTCTGGAAATTTTTGTTTGGCCTGGAGATCTTTTGAGTTTGAATGACAGTGGGTGTCAGTATTTTCTAAAAATACTCTTTGCTGTTTATGGATTTTTGTAGAAAAAATTTGACGATAAAACGAAAGTCGATTTCTTGGTGTTTGAATTTATCGAAAGGTTAAACCAAACTTTTTCTCTACTTAGAATCTTGAAAAAGCTTCGGAGACCTTTCAGTATCCTGAAGTAGTAGTTGACTTTTATCCCAATTCAAATGGTAAAACCCTGATGTAAAAGTGAGAGGATGGAATTGTGGTGGTTAGGGGTTGACGGTCAATAATTGTAAGAATTTTATAGTATTTTGAGAGACAAACTATTCCAAATGTGGGAGTACATTTTCTACATTTGTAGGTTTGTATTTTAGCCATTTTTTTTATTTATCATCGATTTCCAGATAAATTCCCAGAGTCAAAAATTTCCTTGAAAATATATAAGTGGCGGTTTAGAGATTTTTGCTGTATACTGAATATTTCTGCTGATGACTACTGTAATCTGTCAAGTCCGTACTGTAAGAGGATAGACTTCATTTTGGAGTTGATGATGCGCTCTTTGATCTTTACCCCCATCTCACTTGACTTCTATACCCGGTAGAGCATCTTGAATTCACATGGTCCTTGCCTTTCCAATTCTCACCCTGATGTCTTCCTCTAAGCCTCCTTCTTGGTCACTGCGCTTCCGAGGTACGTGATGAGTTGACTTTTGACGGTTCTTTGCTCTATGTATAATCTTCACAAATTCTGTTGAATTTTTACTGTATAGTGTGTTTGATATTTGACCCTAAGTGCCCAATAATAATGGAGCCCTGCAAGTACCGTTTGTGTGTTGCAGCTTAACTTGTGAGCTCAAATGTTAGCTGCCTTTATTCCTCTATATTCGAGAATGGTATTAAAAGAAGAATTTGGCAATTTCCATAAATGCGCAGTGTTTCTTGTTCGCATTTGAGTTCTTCTCGTTAGTTTCATTCGATTTCTAAGATATGGATGATCTTCTACTTTGAAGAATTGACACTAAGTGTTATTTATGGTTCATGTGTGTGTGTATTTCTGATTGCAGATGTGCAACCGTGATGCTTGGATCCATTGCAGCGTGGTCGGTGTGTGCGTACCATGCTGCCGCCAAAAAGGTACTGCATATCGCATTAATAGTTTAATAACCCTCCCCCACTCAACAGCCCCAGTTCCAAAACTATGCCACTGATTCGTGCTTCCTCTTAAACTCCTTAAATACTATTCACTTTTTGTCATAATATATGCTTAAAAAATTAATGTTAAAAATTTGGGTAAAATTTAAAATGTGTTAAAATTCTGAAAACGTTTTCGACCGTGCCGTCGTCTTCAGTAAATGCTCTAGAATTAGCATGCGTTTACTAGTATTATGTTCTAAGTGATTCCCGAGGGGAAGGGTTTTGCGGCGTAAGAATTTACTTGTTTGTTTAACGTTGGTTTCTCTCATGCAATAAATAAGCCTTCTATTATTTTCCTTCTAAAGGTGTTGGTTTTGTTGAAAATAATATCCTATTTATATCTATGTTTACGATGCGTGGAGAGGTGTCGAGCTGGTTCCGAATTTCGTTTTGTATTTTCATATTCCCGCTTTCGCACAATGAAGTTACGCCGCAAAACTCTACCCCTCGGGAATCACTTAGAACGTAATACTAGTAAACTTATGGTAATTGTAGCATTTACTGAAGAGGACCGCACGGTTAAAAACGTTTTAAGAATTTTAACACATCTAAATTTTTATTCACCTTTTATAAGGGCTCTTGAAAAGCCCTCAAATGTTAGAATTCGTTCCAAAATCAAACAGACATTTTAATATTTGATGTCAATTGCAAAGGAAATGGTTTCCCATTCTTCCTAGCCAGAGGTTAATGTTTAATCCCTTGACGGCTCAGAGTTCAGCGTGAAAGTCGGTTTGCTGAGGGAGGAAAACCGGAGTACCCGGGAAAAACCCCTCGGAGTCAGATTGAGATTGACAAAGCTCAGCCCACGTGCGGAGCCGCCGAGGATTCGATCCTGGGTGACAAGATTTTCGAAAAATCATTTGAAGTTCTCAAGTAGTTCCTTGAAAACGCCTCAATCCAGTTTCAATTTCAATCCAATTTCCGCTGTATATTGTTTGATGTGGTAAAAAACGAAGGCTGTGTAAAATGTTATAAAATTATTTATTACAAAATTTTAACGTTTATTATGTTTATAATTTTGCTATACTTTGCTAAATTTATGTTACATCCAGAGTTTAACATTTTCTCATTACTGCTAAAATGCGCTAACTTGTCTTTTTAGTATCTTCAAAGTACAATTATGGAAGTTTGTGAAAGATGGCTCGAAGTCAATTTAATTCCTCAGGTTAGTTGAGCGATTTTAACCGAGTTGTAATAAAAGAAACAGTTTAAAAAATTCGGCAATACTACAATACAAGTCTCAACTTTCAGCTTCAGAAGTAAGCAGTTTAATGGTTCATAATATACGTAATATGTCTATAAAACTGCGTAAATAAATAGTTATTTGCAGTTAAGAAACAAAACTTAGTTCAGTATAAAACGAATGAAAAGCTGTTCTGGATTTTTTCGACAATTTGCTTGTTTAATTGTTGCTTGTCAGTATCAAATTTATCATTGGTATTGTGTTGTGTTGTGTTGTGTTGTGTTGTATTGTGTTGTGTTGTGTTGTGTTGTGTTGTGTTGTATTGTATTGTATTG
>JAOCNB020119204.1:0-10984 GCA_026546465.2 Palythoa caribaeorum | reverse complement strand
TCTCATAGTCATAGTCTCATAGTCATAGTCTCATAGTCATAGTCTCATAGTCATAATCTCATAGTCATAGTCTCATAGTCATGGTCTCATAGTCATGGTCTCATAGTCATAGTCTCATAGTCATAGTCTCATAATCATAGTCTCATAGTCATAGTCTCATAATCATAATCTTATAGTCATAGTCTCATAATCATAGTCTCATAGTCATAGACGTCTCATAGTCATAGTCTCATAGTCATAGTCTCATAGTCATAATCTCATAGTCATAGTCTCATAGTCATAGTCTCATAGTCATAGTCTCATAGTCATAATCTCATAGTCATAGTCTCATAATCATAGCTCATAAGCATAGTCTCATAGTCATAGTCTCATAGTCATGGTCTCATAGTCATAGTCTCATAGTCATAGTCTCATAGTCATAGTCTCATAGTCATAGTCTCATAATCATAATCTTATAGTCATAGTCTTATAGTCGTAGTCTCATAGTCATAGTATCATGTATATTTGTAGTCTACTATTCATAGTCTCTAGTCTCATAGTTATAGCTTTTACTCTCATAGTCATGGGCATAGCCTCATAATCTCTAGTCTCATAATCATAGTCTCATAGTCATAATCTCATAGTAATAGTCTCATAGTCATAGTCTCATAGTAATAGTCTCATAGTCATAGTCTCATAGTAATAGTCTCATAGTTATAGTCTCATAGTTATAGTCTCATAGTCAGTCTCATAGTCATAGTCTCATAATCATAGTCTCATAGTCAGTCTCATAGTCATAGTCTTAAAATCATAGTCTCATAATCATAGTTTCATAGTCATTATCGCATAGTAATAGTCTTGTAGTCATAGTCTCGTACTCGTAGTTTCATAGTCGTAATCATAGTCATGGTCTCATTGTCATAGTCTCATAGTCATACTAAAAGTAGCATATTCATAGGCTCATAGTCAAAGTCTCGTAATCATAGTCATAGTCCCACACTGATAGTCATAGTCATATAGTTATAGTCTCGTTGTCTAGTGTCATAGTCATAGTAATCAAAGGTGTACTCGTTGTCTTATAGTCATAGTCATAGTCTCATAGTCATAGTCTCATAGTTTCATAGTCATAGTCTCATAGTCATAGTTTCACAGCCACAGCCACAGCCAAAGCCATTGTCACAGCCACAGTCACAGCCACAGCCACAGTCACAGTCACAGCTACAGTCACAGCCACAACCACAGTCACAGCCACAGTCACAGTAACAGCCACAGCCACAGTCACAGTTAGAGTCACAGCCACAGCCACAGTCACAGCCACAGCCATTGTCACAGCCAAAGTCACAGTCACAGCCACAGCCACAGTCACAGCCACAGCCACAGTCACAGCCACAGACACAGTCACAGCCACAGCCATTGTCACAGCCACAGTCACAGCCACAGCCACAGCCACAGCCACAGCCACAGTCACAGCCACAGCCACAGTCACAACCACAGCCATTAACACAGCCACAGTCACAACCACAGTCACAGCCACAGCCACAGCCAAAGCCATTGTCACAGCCACAGCCACAGTCACAACCACAGCCACAGCCACAATCATAGCCAAAGCCATTGTCACAGCCACAGCCACAGTCACAGTCACAGCCACAGTCACTGCCACAGCCACAGCCACAGTCACAGCCACAGCCACAGCCACAGCCAAAGCCATTGTCACAGCCACAGCCACAGCCACAGTCACAACCACAGCCACAGCCACAGTAAAAGCCACAGCCACAGCTAAAGCCATTGTCACAGCCACAGTCACAGTCACAACCACAGCCACAGCCACAATCACAGCCAAAGCCATTGTCACAGCCACAGCCACTGTCACAGCCAAAGCCATTGTCACAGCCACAGGCACAGTCGCAGCCACAGTCACAGCCACAGTCACAGCCACAGCCACAGTCACAGTCATCACCACAGCCACATCCACAATCACAGCCAAAGCCATTGTCACAGCCAAAGCCATTCTCACAGCCACAGCCACAGTCACAGCAACAATCAGAGCCACAGCCATTGTCACAGCCACAGCCTAGCCACAGCCACTGTCACAGCCAAAGCCATTGTCACAGCCACAGTCACAGCCACAGCCACAGTCACAGCCACAGCCACAGTTAGAGTGATAAATAATTACAATAACAACAACAACAACAAATAAAATTACAACTATCATAACCTAAACGAGCTTTAATATTCTTTTGTGTGTAAATATAAGACAATGTGTTCAGGAAAGTGGACGACCTGATTGTCAAAACTATTTTGATTTCATTACACAATATCAGTTTGGAAATTATAAAAAAAATCAATTTCAAAATAACATTCTGTAGAAGTTGCCTGGAAAAGATATACTGTTTTTTTTCTTCATAGATAACAATCTTGAAGAGGTACCATTCAATTTGTTTCACTGAAGTGTTTTTTTTTTCTGATACCTTCAAAAGTTTTGCAATTAGTGCAATTCATCTTCATTGGCTGAGCTGCAACTGCAAATTTTCTCTTCAATGGAAGGCCACCTTTGTTTTCATATTTTCCAGTTTGTATTCACAGTCAACGGCAGCCTTCTCTTTCATAAGACAAACAAATCTAGTAAGTTAGTAAACTAATTTTTACGGTGGGCAAAAGTGTCGTAACTAAACAACTGCAACGAAAACAAAATTTCACAACGTCATCAAACAAACAAGCAAACAACTACAACGACGACAGAAAACCACAACGCAAACAAAAATCCACACCGCCAACAAACAAATAACTACAACGTTAACAGAAACCCACAACGCGACTAAGCAAACAAACAATTACAACGCCAAAGCCAACAGAAAATCACAACAAACACAAACAAACAAACAACTAAAACGCCAACAGAAAACCACGATGCAAACAACTACAACGCCAAGAAAAAAACACAATGCAAACAACTACAACGCCAACAGAAAACCACAACGCAAAAACAACTACAACGCCAACAGAAAACCACAACGCAAGAAACAACTACAACGCCAACAGAAAACCACAACGCAAACAAACAACTGCAACGCCAACAAAAAACCACGATACAAACAACTACAACGCCAACAAAAAACCACAACGCAAAAAACAACTACAAGGCCAACAGAAAACCACAATGCAAACAGCTACAACGCCAACAGAAAACCACAATGCAAACAACTACAACGCCAACAGAAAACCACAATGCAAACAACTACAACGCTAACAGAAAACCACAACCCAAAAAACAACTACAACGCCAACAAAAGCCACAAAGCAGACAAACAAATACACCGTCAACCAAGGGCCACACGCCAACAATAAAATTGGCAAAGGAAACATAAGTAAAATCTTATCGCGGGCTCAGTTGGTTGCGAGGCGCTGGGACTAGTTTTGTAGGCACACGTGACTATGCTATTTCATGGAGGCACGATAAGTGCTTGTGAACTGTATAAAACTTTTTCGATGTTTTGTGGCAAATATAGGTTCCAGTTGAGCATTGGTGCAAACATTGGCAGCAATTAAGAACCAGAGACTACTTCAACAACTTGCACTGTCAGTTTCCATCATTTTTGTACCACAATCGCAGGAGAGAACCGCGAGGCTCTAACAAAAATAGATCTCCATCTAAAAGAAAAGACTTTCACTATTACTGCTTTAACCTAAGTATGGCAAAGCTAAGTGATATAACTTTTAATGTCACTTATATGCAGGTTCATGGACAAAAAGGGTTTCTTCAAAAAATGCAGAGAAAAGATCTTCTGGTGAGGTTTTCGCCCACAGCAAGTATGGCGACCATCCTAGAAAGGGCGATAAAGAAAAACGCCTCCTTCGACAAAAAAATCCACGAACAAAATACCAAATATATGCCTTTCTGCCATGATTGCACCGAACTAAGTAGCCAAAATACATCGATATCAAATGAGTTCATGCATTAGGAATATCGAAAAATCAGGAAAAACCTTAATCGAATGAATCCTTTCGGTGTGAAGGAGTTAATTTTTACTTTTCCGAATTGCCAAATATCGATGCCGATCTTTTCGATAACATATACTGTATGACGATAAGTTACTATAATTCTTAAATTTTTCTTCAAGTGATCAACAACTTATTGCAAAATAAAGAAATATAGTTGTCATGTCTTTATATACTTGTAACACTTGAATAAATGTATTGCAATCGTTTTGTTATTGCACAAAGTCGAAAGAGATGACTGCATGACTTCAACCTTTTTTGGATTACAAAACTCTTCCTTTTTGTCAAAAGTACATTTCTTCGCGCTCGCAGTAACGTAGTTTTTCGTTGACTAGAATGTTGTGCAAACCGTTAAACAAAATCCTAGACTGCAGAAAAACCAAAAGTAAACAAACGCTGTTGAGTTTAAGCCCATGATACCAGTTTCATTTACAAGTGAGAAAACGTTCAGACGATGTGCTAATTTATCTGTTCTTTCCTCTTAATCAAAACAAATTTCTTAATTTACAAAAAGACCAAATACTAGTCTTTAAGTATATCATAGCACTATCTTAGTAATCTCACAGCACTACCACAGCATCATTACAGCGCTACCATAGCACTATTATAGCACTACCATAGCAGTATCATAACACTACTATAGCACTATTATAGCACTACCATATCACTGCCATAGCACTATCATAGCAGTATTATGGCAACACCAGAGCAGTATTATAGCACTGCCATATATCACTACCATACTATTATCATAGCACTATCATAGTAGTCCCACAGCACTACCGTAGCACTGCCATAGCACTATCGGAGCAGTACCATAGCACTATTAGAGCAGTACCATAGATCTACCATAGCACTATCATAGCACTATATATCATAGTAGTAGCATAGCATTACCATAGCACTAACATAGCCCTACCAGAGCACTTTCAGAGAACTTCCATGGCACTACCATAGCACTACCATAGCACTATCAGAGTACTATATCATAGCACTATCAGCGCACTACCGTAGCACTATCAGAGTACTACCATAGCACTATCAGAGTAACTATCATAACACTACCATAGCACTACCATAGCACTATCAGAGTACTTCCATAGTAATACCATAGCACTACCATGGCACTATCATAGCACTACCATAGTACTATCAGAGTAACTACCATAGCACTACCATAGCACTACTACAGCACTATCAGAGCACTACCATAGTAATACCATTGCAATATTATACGGAGGACAGAAATTTAATCGATGATGCTTATTTTTAATTCGAAATGACAAAGCTTCCTATATTGCATCAAATGTTTTCTGGTGGAACGCCATGGGTCACTGGTCAACACATAGCTTGTACTCAAGATTTTAACCTCTACATCATTTATATTGCTGTTAATTGTGTTAAAAGGATGTTTGTTAGCTATATTTTATTGTATAAACAATTTATTTCTATAAAAACACATTAAAGAGCCTAGAACACACTGAACTGCCCTCTCGGTCAGTTTATTAGAAATTGACGGCATTTCTTGGAAGGAAAATCTATATCGTCTGAAAACGGCTTGACTATCATTCGTGTATATTGGTTTACAAATGTACAAAGGACGTTGTTGCATGCATAAGTTATTTTATTCGCTACAATTTTGACTCCTATGTGTCTAAAAGTAAAAATACAAGGCTTAAAGAAAACATTATATGCTGTATTCAAGATTGAATGGGGAATATAAAACGCTGATGCTGCTGTGGGGAACATTGACGTCGAAAATGCAAATGGCGAAACATCAAATCGCAGCTGCTGGAGCGACGAAAATATGAGGTTTGATCACAATTTTATTTTTCATTACCAATTGTAATTATTTAAACTTTCAAATAGTTTACACTACGGACCGAAAGCATCCCGAGTTACACAGGAAGGTGATCTGTACAATAAAATTCTTAAATTACCAATTGCAAAAAACGCGCTTGAAATCATTTACTGACTCGTAAGATATGTCCATAGATGTTTAACATTTTATTTTTCTAACTTCAAGCACGTTTTTGACTTGTGGTATTCAGTTCTTTCCTGAAGCAGCCACTTCCACGAGTAAGGGGAAGAAAAAATCAACAAAAAGCAAAAGATATTGCTCTGAAAGCTTGATAACAATAGAGACTGTTCAATAGACAGAGAAATTTGACACCATACAGATTCATTTAGATTGCAAAGATACATGCTATATTCTGGCTGAAAAACCAGACTTATTTTCTTAAACTGAGTAGTTGCCGATTTTTTTATTTTCTAACAGATCTCCAAGATCGAACGCGTTGGTCTGTTTCGTTTACTTTCTAAGACACAGACAGCTCACTTTAGTGTCGAGTTTTCAAGTTTGTGCAACTAACTCTTGTTTCCAAGTATTCCTTTTACGTAAGGTTTTCTTGTCTGAAGGGTGAAGATATGCAGAGGTCAATACATGTGTGTGAGGAGATATCAGCTTATCTTTGATTTCTTGAGTGTGCACAGCGAACGAGAATTAAGAGATTATTAACACGAGAAGATTAAAATCTTCACATAATATTTTATTTCAAATAATTATCAACGAAAAAAGCTTGATACATATGTGCTTTCGAAATGAATCTGTTGTTTATTTTTAATGTAGACTGAGTACCAATAATGGAACTCTTTTAATTTGTCATGTGAAAATATCAGTTTTTTTGCTGGGGAGAATTATGTGTTTTTTAGTCAAAGATAGTTAATTTTTTACACCAAAGATTATGACCTAGAAATTGCAAAATAAGGAAAATGTATAACAAGTAAAAGCCATGCTACCAGTTACTTCTGGAAACTAAATTTTAAATATTAGATATTAAATATTGGCATTTACTACATCCTATTACATCTATAGTTAGGTTTTTACATCGAGGGTTATAAACTAGAAATTACCAATAAATAAAGCAATATATATCTAGAAAAAACCTTACTGCCAGTTACTAAAGCTTCTTGGAATTATATAAATAATGCTTTTTACTACACTGTTAACAAGCGGTCAGTAATATTTCGCTTTGTTTTTCTTTCCTCTCGTGAAACCCATCGTCATCATCGACAATCTTTATTGAGCACTCCATTCTTACATTGTTTATAATATAAATTTAAAACTGTATTGGAATAGAGAATGTAGGCCAATGATAAATAACCATGAGGGGCTAACCTAGACAGGTGGGCCATCAAGAAAAAATCTTTGAAGAAGATAGTCAGCTGGAAAAAGATAGTCTAGTTAGTAAGAACTTGATGAGTGTTAATTCTTTGCACCTAGACAAACAAACAAGGATAGGATATAAAAAGGAATTGAAGAAAGAAAGAATTGCCTCACGAAGCTTAGTGCAGTTGGCAAACTCAAAAGCTAGGTTAGAAACTAAAATATAGAGCAACGATTTGTTCTATTGTTGCGTCTTTGTGGTGCTGAAAAACAAGCCTTGCTAGTTCTTTGTAGCCCAGGCAGTTGTTAAAATTTTTTATAAGTTTATTCAGCTCAACTCATGCTAAACTTATGTGATCTATGTT
The DNA here is from genome assembly GCA_026546465.2 of Palythoa caribaeorum. Taxonomy (NCBI): domain Eukaryota; kingdom Metazoa; phylum Cnidaria; class Anthozoa; order Zoantharia; family Sphenopidae; genus Palythoa; species Palythoa caribaeorum. Next base: position 3,478 of record JAOCNB020119204.1, on the reverse strand, counting down.
AACATCATAGGCTATAAGTTTAGATTTTCTTTCAAATTTCTAAAACGTTTTCCACCGTGCTGTCATCTTCATTAGATGACCGCACAAACACTCAGTTTTGTATAGTGAGCGAATTCAATACTTGCGAACGGGTAAAATAAAGATTGTGTCCTCAAGTCCTTTATTACAACATTCTGAAGCGTTTGAAATACGAAAATCTACTGAAAATGACCGCACGGTCAAAAACGCTTTGAAAATTTAAAAGAAAAATTAAACGTTTAGCCTATGATTTTAACATTTTATAAGCAAAATATTATGACACTTTTACCTCATGTGGTCTACGGTCTACGTGCCGCCATATAGGGTATGGTTCTTGAGCTCTGGCTGTCTGGGATAGGGTATCATATTTGCCTGAAGTCTGCGATAGGGTATCTAATTTGGCATGGCTTAGGGATTCAATTGTCTGGGATGGGGTACAGTTTCTGATGTCGAGAGAGTTGTGATAATATCTATGGCATTAACAAACTGACCTGTACAGATGTGACGCCAGTCCTATAAGCACGCTAATCGAATGGTACGGTTAGGCAGCTTTTAACGCATGTTTTAGGGTATGGTTCTGGGGTAGGGTATCAGCCTTTGGCTTCGGCAAATAATGAATCTGCTCGCCACTGACAAATCACAATATTTTGCTCAAACTCGTCCAAGACGTCCAATAATTGTTTCTTATCATTCGATGGAATTTTTACTTCTTTCTCATTGGTCCAGGGCCCACCACGTGGTCTACAAATAATTGCCTACAAATATGACACTGCTCATGCGCATTACCGTCTGGCAGATTTTAGCTGCTAATATGACACTGCTCATGCGTATTTTTAACACAGAAAAAATTTTCTCATTGATAAATGAAAAACCGACTGTGATTAGGAGGCAACGAACACTTATCGCTAGTCGCTTCCCGAAAAAAAAAAAAGAAAAAACAAATTCACGGATCGAATGATAAAAAAAATTATTGGATTTGGTAATCAGCCTTTGGCTTTGGCAAATAAGGAATCTGTTCGCCACTGACAAATCACAATATTTACTCAACCTCGTCCAATAATTGTTTATTACACAATTTGCTGTTCATTACCAGAAAATATACTTTCACTTATGCCAAAAGTTATATCAGTAACGTAAATAAGTTTTTCATTAACTCTAGAATACATTTCATTATTGAATATCAATACATATTCAAATATCCTAATTGAAATTTCGATCAACATTAATGAAATGTATTCTAGAGTTAATGAAAAAATTTATTTACGTTATTGATATAACTTTTGGCGTAAATGAAAGTATATTTTCTGGTAATGAACGGCAAAAGGTATATCAATTATTTATAACATGCTATTCATGTCCAGTCACCCAGGAGAATGTTACATTCATGCTAATGCTTTTGTATTAGCACAATAGATTGTTAATGTTTATGATAATTCCGCAAATGAATTTTCTATACTTTATGAATGCTTGTCAAAAAATGAAATTGTTTGTTTCTTGGTGTTATTGAAGTAAATTTTGATGTAAATGACTATAAAGTTCCCGTTCAAAATGTCTGTCTCTGAGCGCGCATTTGTTTGTCAGTTATTTAACGTTATTGAATATCAATACATATTTAAATATCCTAATTGAAATTTCGATGAACACTAATGAAATGTATTCAAGAGTTAATGAAAAACTTATTTACGTTATTGATATAACTTTTGGCATAAATGAAAGTATATTTTCTGATAATGAACAGCAAAAGGTGTATTTTAGAAGGGAGAAACTGAGGAAAGACTGGGTACAAGTCGCTCGAACATGGCGTTGCCGTGACGACGAGTTACTGCTCCTTTCTGAGAACACGTTTCAACATGGCGGACCTTGACAAAAAAAGGTCTGTTTCATGTCCTATGTCACTTGATCGAAAACTTAGCTCAGATCCACTTCCAAGTGATAGAAGGGCTTCATACTATTTTATCAGGAATGAAGATGACAATGAAATAACAGATGAACAGCTAGAACAATTGATTATTAAACGAGCTGAAAATGGCGACAGGCTAGCTAAGTTTCAACTTGGGCAGTTTTATTTCGAGCGGGAAATCTTCGACAAAGCCCTTGTCACCTTTGAACGAATCAAGAACACAGATCAACAGGCGAAGTACCAATTAGGAGTTATGTTCTATGATGGTTTAGGGACCAAGTCAAACCCGGTAAGTGTGAGACAAATATTGTATTCGTAGTTCCAATAGGCAACACTGTATTTACCCGAGTAAGCGCCGCCCTAAATAAGTGCCTCCCTCGAAAAAGCGCTGCATCAAAAAGTCCGAAAAGTAAATAAATGCCGCCCCCTAATAAACGCCGCCACTCTATTGCCCTTTGAAACGGGTAGACCACTGAAAAGTTCTGCCTAAGGCAAAGATGAAAAAGAACAAACAAAGCGATGCGTTTTAACTTAATTATGGGGACTTTATATCGCAATGTTTAAAACCATTTCTCAGCTGCAGTTCGATGCGTATATTTAAGTCTCATTTTATAGAAAAGATTGGTGTTTGAAATATTAACGTTGCCGTTAGGCTTTTGCTACTTCAGGTGCTGAGGGGTCCTGTATGCCCGTATCCTCCTCCATACCTCTCCCAAACCAAATACTGAAAAGAAATTAACTTATAGTAAAAACGTTTATCACAATGATCAATCCAGGTTTCTGGGAGACGAGCCACCCTCCCTTCCTAAACCTCAGCTTGACTGACCGAGCAGTCACATTTCTTTCACAATCACCCCCCCTTCCTTCCTCTCAAGATTCCATACTTGTACTTTGTACAACATGTATAACGTGCTTGAATTTATATTCCTGATTTTCTTGGTTTCTATTGGCACATACCCAGCAAAAATTGACCAAAGTACCATTTCTCCAATTTGGCTAACCCTCAGTGATAAATCAGTGATGTATCGGTGGTGTATCGGTGATGTATTGGTGGTATAACTTATCAGTTGAGGGTTGGTGAACAACATATTATATCGGTCGATGCATGTATCGGTTGATGTATCGGTCGAGTGTCAGTCGACGTATTGGCCGATAAGTCAGCAGACATGGACTATAGTATACATGATCCCTGCTACCCTGCACACAGAGATCTCTTATGTCCCCATGTAAAATGAAAGGAAAGAGAGACCTCTGTGAACAGCCACTCGATCTTTTGAAGCTGCCACCATTTCTGGACTTACCAGTCTGGATTTACTATCAATGATTCTTATTCGGCAACTGTTAAAAAATGGGCAAAATGAAATGAATAATTTTAAACAACTATTAAAAAATCAGTTCACTTCAAGCATTGTTTTTGAGAATGCAAACTACATACAAAAGCTGCAGTGTGCGGCACTCTGTTTTGTATATGCAGGACGATTTGATTCTATTTAATATCCACCCCCCCTTCCTTGTCACACTTAAAAAAAATCTGGAGAAGATATGTCACATTGATAGATT
>JAOCNB020119181.1:0-10986 GCA_026546465.2 Palythoa caribaeorum | reverse complement strand
CGAAGGTGCTTGTCAATTTCACACAAATGAAAGAAATTGACAACTTTTCAAACATGGCATTTGACATTACTCCTCAACAGGACTCTGCACATTGAGTATCAAGTCAATCGGCTGACCCCCCATTTCCAGGTTCTGTACCGGTTTCTCAGTCAGAGCCTCTTAAACTATTTCGATAATGACATATTTCCGTGATGAACTTTCAAAGTATCTATTACATGCAGTATTCATTAGCAATTATCAAAATCATCCTTTTAGAAGTAATTTATTTTTTCCGTGTTATTTATCATTACTTGTATTTTTCATGTCATACAGAAATTTCCATAGCCTTTTTTTCCTTCACTCTAAATTTTAGCATGAATATGAGATGGAGATGTTTGAAAACGTTTGTTTTTTAACCATTTTAAAATAATTTTACCTTTTATAAATAACTTTTATCCTGTCGAGTTGTGTCAAGACCAGTGAAGGAGAATGAGAAATCACACCTCCAATAATACAGACAGTTATAAAACTACGTTGGTATTTATAAATATTTATATTCATAGCGAGACCAACACCGTAAAAATGAATTTGTTATCACTGCATCACGGCACTTGCGAATCCGAAAATGGTATATTAGTGAACTCAGAAATTACTGGAAATTTAGTGCTTTTTAACCTGTAGAAATACTAATATCTCAACTTTAAAGTACTTATCTATTTTCGACAGCAACGTCTCAGTTTTGAACAAAAATTCTTGACTTTCAAGCACTCCCTATATAGAGACGCCAAAGACAAAAGACGGAGCGGCCATATTGATGCACAAAACAAAAGAAATAATTAAATACCTTTTATTCAACATGACCGCTATGACGTCAGGTGAAAGCCGGCAATAGGACACTTCTGTATATTTTTGTATAAATTTAAGATGAGAAATAACAGGCGAGCGCATCGCATTCTATTTTTAGTGTGTGTAGCGTTTGCCATCAGACAAAGGGACCGTGAACACAAGAATTTCGCTTTCTACTCTAGGACCTCACTAAAATATCTGCATTTTGACTCTTTAAAGAAATGAAGTTAATAGACCAATTTCGCTATATCAAAATTAAGGCTTTGGAGAATATAACAAAAAAATACCATTGAACTTGAAGAATTAATATCATATTTAATTCTTTTGTTTTTCCCCCAAGCCTCGGATCCAAGTAAGAATTTTAATATATTTGTTTGACCTATTAAGTAATGGTCCGAGTAAGAAGTAGGGTACTTCCCATTGTTCTGCGCCATTTCGCTTTTCCCACACCAGAGTGTTTAGATTTTCATGCTGAGAATACATCAACCTGTGTACAGCGTAGTTTTAAAGTAAAATGCAATGAAACTATCTTTTAAAGCAACGTTTCTTTTGTGCTATAATAATTTATCCAATCATAAGACTCGAAAACAAAAGCCAAGAAAGCCGTTTGATTTTCGATGTTCCCCACATGGAATTTTTATTAAATTTAAAAACAACAATGTTTCAACTAGAAGGGAATGAACAAGTGAACTGGAAAGAAAGAAATTAACTTATTTATGAAGATATGGTCGATTGTTAAAGTTTAGCCAATGAGATTAACGGTTTAACAATATCGCAATTAGCACCTTTCTGCATCCATTGCCGTTGACCTGCCTAGTTCTTACTCGGATCGTTACTTAAACTGTTAACAGGTTCAGAATATCACAAAACATTTTCACCCAACAGATTCCAGTGATATTCGGTCTTCTCTGGATCATGTTTACAAAGAAGCTAGAAAAAGTACGAGGCAGTCTTAAGCAGAACGAATTCGAATTCTATGGAAGCACAAATCTTAGCACACCAGGTCAGTTACAGGGCAGTATTTACTCTTAAAATGGGCGATTCAGGTCAATACAGCTGGTAAGGGGGTCTTTTATGAATCTTTCAGTGGCTTTGGTAATTGGGTTTCTGTTTGATGGACTGATGGTGGGCTGAATGTGTAAACATTGAAAATACTACACGGGAACACTAGTCGTAAAAGATACTTACTTTTATTGAAGATTTATTCCATCCTTCATCGTCTAGATCAACCGATCTTTGACAAAATGTATGTTTAATTTGTCTGTTAGATTCGTTCTTGGTTTATCTAGGGATCGATGAATGTTTTCTTGTTTTTCTAGTAATAAAAAAACGGAACAAGAAGTCCTATACCTTTGTTCTTTTCGTGCTAGATTTTTCCAATTTTAAAATTGGATCTTAAATTCGAGATGCTCTTCATTATCGTTTACGGTGTTATCATTATCATGATCATTATCCTTATCCTTATCATTATATTTATCATTATCATCACGATCATGACCATTACCATTACCATTATCATTACCATTATCATTATCACTATCGTTATCGTTATCGTTGTCGTAATCGTTATCATTATCATTATCAGTACTATTACCATCATCATCATCATCATTATTATTATTTTTAATTTTAAAATTGGATCTTAAATCTGAAATACTCTTCACCATTATCATTAACAGTGTTATTATTATTATTAATATTATTATTGTTGTTATTATGATATTATTGTTAGTTTTACTCTGATTATTATTATTAATAATATTGTTATATGTATTGTTAGCGTCGTATATGACAAGATGACTAATTTGGAAAATCCCTTAAGTAAATACAAAATTGCTAAATTTCGTATCTGATATGTTTTTCAATCAAACCTTGGCAATCAGCAATTGTGCGATGGATTTTAACCCTTCCATAACTGGAACGAGCTGTTAGCTGTGTACAGTATTAGAATACTTTATTACTAAATAACTTTTGTTACTTCTGTTCAGGGTACAACCACCATATTGTGGCATTGTATTTTGACGGTACACCCCCCTGGCTGCGCGTTTTTGGTGAAGACCAAAAGCCAAGAGTCATTGTGGTCACCATGCTCTCCTCATTTATTCTGTTGCTGTTCGATGGTCTGATGGTAGGCTGAATGTACTGGACCTTTATAAATCTTTAGAAAAAATTAGGCGTTAACAGTGCTTAAATTTAAAAAAGGTTCGTTCAATCCTTCATCAACTTGATCATTGAGAAAATGTACGTTTTATCAAGAATTCTATTTGTTTGACCTTTTTCTTTGTTTATCTAGGGATTGAATGGTATTGTTTCTTTTTTAATATAAAGAACGGAATAAAGAAAAGACAAGTTTTATATGTTTTGTGTTTTATTAAAAAGGATTTACTCTGATCTTAACAAAGTTGAAAATCAAATGCCGTCCTGATTTAACACTGAATCTTTCCAACATTTTCCATCGGTTCATTTTTGCCCCAATCTATCCACCCAGATTAATTTGTAACTATATGCGACTGAGTGCACGTGCTTCCACCACTGTACTTTATAGTCTTTGTCTTCCACACTACTGTAAAGTCATGCTTATTCCAATTCTAGGTGATTTCTCCTTTGTTAATATCTGCCCGCCTACATCAGTTTGTAACCATTTGAGTGTACGTGTACTTCTATCACTAAATTCTGTAATTTAAGCCTAACAATAAATTCTTCTCTAAGGCGTCGTTTGGAAGTTACGTGTACACCTATTCGATCAAGGGAGCTGTGCATTTGAAACCCAGTCACGGAGCTTATCTTACTTCACTATTTTGGGTAGGTTTGTCGTATATCCTATTTCTTGCTTTTTTTATTAAAACCAAAACAAACATTTTTAAACAATCAGCTCATCATAATTATCGTTGTCACAATCATCACCACCATCATCAACTCTTCATCATCATCATCATCATCATCATCATCATCAACTCATCATCGTCATCATCATCAACTCATCATCATCATCAACAACTCTTCATCATCATCATCATCAACTCATCATCATCATCAACAACTCTTCATCGTCATCATCATCAACTCATCATCATCATCAACAACTCTTCATCATCATCATCATCATCAACTCATCATCATCATCAACAACTCTTCATCATCATCATCATCATCATCGTCATCATCACCGCCACCACCATCAACATCATCATCATCACTATCACTATCACTATCATCATCATCACTATCACTATCACTATCATCATCACCATCATCACCACCAGCACCATCACAATCACATCCCATCCATCGTTTTTAACATCACGAACTGAATTAGAAAAATAGCAGCAACAAAATATAAAACAACCTGTTGGTTATAAAATTATAAAAGTAACAAATGCTTACCAAAAACGTTTTTGACTGAAAGTCATCACCAGGGTAACCAGATGATACTCATTCTTAAAAATCATGTTCACACATCATTATGAAAACGAAAAACCAATTGTAAAAACAATTTCAAAGGCAGCGTTAGCATTCAAATTTTTACATGTGTTTTCAACATATATGTCTTCAAAGAAACAGAGATACTTCAACTTTATATGCATGGAAAAAATTTGTCTTTTCTTTAAATCAGGGGATGCTGTCCCTGGGTCGATTTATTTCTATACCTTTGGCTTACTACATTGAACCACCTATCATGCTCCTGATCAATTTGGTAAGTTGAGTTTTACATTACTGTATCCAAGTTGTAAACTAGCAAAAAACCTTAGCTTTTTACTACTTCTAACCAGGTAATCAAGTAAAGGGCGCTATGCTATATTCACCATTCTGCTAAACAAAAAACATAATTTAGTCCACGTAAAGTTCTGGCCGCCTGGCTTGTATAGCACATATATTGTTATTTATGATATTAAGTTGGTAATTGTTTCAAACTAGTATTGTTGTTGTTGTTGTTATTGTTGTTGTTGTTTGTTATTGTTGTTATTTTGAATCCATATACAAAAAGGAAAATCAGTGACAGCCTGAGAAAAACTGTTGTGTATCAAGGTATGGCGAAAACTAGCCAGAACAAAATGCAAGTCTGGCACTACGATGTTTTGAATACTTTAATTGCAAATATTTCGACTATTAGAACTAGTCTTCTTCAGTGCTGTAATGAAAATGAAAGAAAGTAACGGCTAAGGAAATTTAAATACATGTTTTTTGAATACAAATTTGAAAACTAGCTAACCAATAATACAAACTTGAAAACTAACCAACCATGGAAACAACATGCAGACTTGTTTACTTAGGCTAATTTAGTTGAACGACGTGAGATTATACCTAACCTTATTTCCTTGAATCATGGATTTGAACAACATTTGTAAAAAGAGAGAAACGTTAGAAGCGCTAAAGATAGAAGACATTGAATGAAGTATCGATCTGAACGCTTGAAAATAACTATAGAAGAACATATAACCCAAACTATCCTGCGTAACTGAAATATGCCAAGCCAAAAGCTCTAACTAGCACTTATTAGAATTCAATTTTGTAACTCGAAAACTTCGAATTCAAAGTCTTACACTTATCACTTTCGTCTCTCAGACTGGCTGTTTGTGTTCTACCTTTCTCATGCTGTGTCTAGAACAGAGTGAACCCGCTCTATGGGTGGGCGTGGCAGGCGTCGGGCTGTTTATGAGCAGTATTTTCCCCACCGCTATTGCTCTTGCTGAATATTACATTGACCTGACAGGTAAGATATATTATCGTAGCAGTTATAGGTTGCTTATCAAACTCGTTCCAGGGTACAGTGACAGGAGACGAGACAGGTGGGAAGAACCCTACCGACGAGAGTTAATATTAGTTTTTATAAAATAATTCAAATAGTACATGCATTCTGATTGGTCAGAAAGTGTGCCTTCATAGCGCTATGAATCTCAAAAATGACGTTTGATTATCGCCAAATTGTGAGAATTTGTAGTTTTACGAAAGAAATAATAATGTACGCGCTTCGTATATCATGTTTTCCTTGTTAAGTCGGAAAATAATAACCTAATACAAGATCACTGACCTGCATTTGAATTTTCCCAGGCGTTCGCCTCGGTTTTCACCTGGCTGTAAAGACACGAAGAACATGTTCTATTTCTTAAATGATTAATATCAATACCAATATCATGTCAATACCTAGTGTTTTAATATCGTTTTTTTGTTTGGGTAAAGGGAAAAGCAAATTTAGGGATGAGTTGAAGATATCATCATTGTCGTTGACGTTATCGATAGAGTTAGTGTTAGCGTCGATGTTGTTGTGAGCAAGACCATTTCACAGTTCCTGAAAGGTAATCAAGCCTCTACATGAAACCGAGGCAAAGGTTAACGTGGCAATTATCATAAGAAAGAAACTTATTTGCATGTAGATTGTTTCTACTTCTCCAACTGTGCCAGGTCAACCTTCGCCTCGGTTTCATGTAGAAACTTGGTTACCTTTCAGGGACTGTGAAATGGTCTACACTGATTGACGGCAAAAACTGAGGTATTTAACGTTCTAAATATCAGTTACTTAATCACAAATACTGGTGAAACCCGGAGTAAAGGGGAACATTTTTTGCTTCTATAAGCCATTGTGTAAGGACGTTAAATATGGAGTATCTTTATTTAACACTTACTGAAAGACTGAGCTCGAAAGTGTAAGAAATTTGTTTATTTCAAAACAACATGATAAAATTTCCGCCGTTAAATAACATAAGTTTATATTTTCTTTTACTGGTCAAAAACTGTTTATTTAGCCAAACTTTTTGAAGCTAAAAGAAAACTAGAATACATTTGTATAAATTGCAATTAATTGATTAGGAAGAGGATTAAAATTTTAAGATGACTTCAGAGATTCGACTTTCAGAAATATCGACAGGTGCTACGTCAAAGGATTTTGATGTCTTGTTTTCTTTTGCAGCTCCAGTAACCAGTATTATGATTGTAAGTGCTGCTATGGGCGAGCTGGTCATTCCACTTATTGTCGGACAGGTGGGTTTATATTCCTCAATTTCCCTAGTTCCTAGAGTGAATTACTATACCAGTATTTGACTGGTCAGTTGGTTGCTTAGTAATGCGATTACTTGGGATAGAAATCAAAGACGAATCCTGTAAACTTATCACAATATGCTTCGTTATAGACCTTATGCGAAAATGGTGGCGATTTTAATATTCTCAGTTTGTCTACATTCATATTAGCCCTACTAGCCTCGTCCTTGTGTTAAACTTCCAAAAGAATATGTTACCCCAAACGAGGCTAGTAGGGCTAATTTGAAAGTAAAGAAAAAATATCAAAATCGCCGCCATTTTTGCATAAATTTTATGAAGCCCATTCTTAAAACCTAAGCTTGTTTTATGCATGCGTAAGACCATTGTGATTGCTTCTCTTTTGTCATATTTTACATTGAACCGCGAGCCAACAATTTCATTTCTAAGACTTAGCTTCGTCGGTGGGGCAGCTCGCTTTTTCTCCCCATATCTGGCCAGAAATACTTTTTTGCTTACTTGGAACTGACGTTGTAAACAATGACGAAAGCAAACAAAACTGCAAGACTTAAAGGAAACATACTGACAATAATCTGTTAGCGTCGTTTTTATCTTTTCTTTCATTGAACCATTTTTACAATGATGTGGCATCATATTACTTCAAGGAATGGCTTTTTCCCACTGATGATTTAATTTTTAATACGTTTTCATTACATGAATATCTACCCTGATTGTGTAATTGCTAACGAGCAATCCAACGCGAATACGCTTAGGATTACGAGACGGAATATCATATTGAGCAACACATTAAAGGTCAGGAGAGAAAAAATAGCGATTTGAGTGTAACATTAGGTAACAAATACGGAGGCGTGGTTGGCACAGTGATAAGATCTCTGCCTTCTAACCATAAGATCGAGAGTTCATATCCCGGCTAAGCCGAGTGTTAAAACTTATGTGACCTTCTTTTCCGCCAATATTGACTTAGTTCTCATCCTCCCAAAGTTGGTATAAAATAAATACCAGCTTCTCCTGGAGGCTAACCTGCGATGGATTAGTGCCCCGTCCAGGGGGAGTCAATGACTCTCATCCGCTTAACACTACAGAAACCGGAGATAAGCACCGGCTCCAATTAAATGGGCTACTTAGGCTCGTTAATGGATTAGCTTTAGCTTGGTAACAATGGATAACACCTAACCGATGTAACTCAACTTAGACTGTAATTAATTTTATTTAGGACTTTAGATTGTTTACTAAGTGGGTCTAAAACAAAACACAAAACACCCAAAAACAAATTAACTGGTTATTTATGTTGATTTTTTATTCAGATTTTTGAGCGTCTAGGCCCAGTGAGTTTTCTGGCAATCGCTTTCTGTGTGTGTTTCTTGGGCACGCTCACCTACATTCTTTTGCGGACAGTGGAGGGACAAGGTACGAATATGAGGATACTTCCTCCATTACAGCAATAGAAAGAACGTTGACTTTTGAGCATCTTTCAGTTAAAAACATGCCAACTTTTAGTCCATTAATAAACAATCCACTCGATCATAGCCAAACTATAATCAGCTTTTGCCGACCTGTGAGGCAGTTATTTGCCGTTGACAGCCATATCACGTAAGACGTGACTTTATTTCACATTTCACATACAACCGTTTGTTTAAACAGTTTAACAAAGTTTAACAAACAATTTAACAGTTTAGTATGATAAAAGGAACTAAAACAAAACAAAACCTTTTAAGGCAATGTAACTCTATTGGATTAATCATATTTTACCCGACCTATCCCCCCCTCCCCCTTTCGTCCTTCATTGTCCCTAAACTAACAAAACTTTGCATAATTATGAACGGTTAACTGAAACAAACTCTATTTCATTTTGATAGAGTTCTCAATTTCTATTCATTTCATAAAACGTCATTTCCGCCATTTAGTTACCAGTTTTTCAGTGTTTAGGCTAAATCTTTCTTTTTCAAAGTAATATTCAGAAATTATCTATCACTACAATTTGACTGTTATAACCTTCATTTGGAATACATCCGTCCATCTGAAGTTACAAATGACGTAAAATGAAGTTATTATCTAGCGAAACTCATAGGTAATATCTGAAATTGCTGTTACCATAGCAACGAGCAATAATGTGTGGAAAAGACCCTCTCCCCCCCCTCCCCCTCCCCCGTATGTTTAGATCGTCCGTTTTGCTGTAGTCCTGAGAGGGACTGTTGTCGATTTTGGTGACTGACGTTTCGACAACCTATGCGGAAGTCATCTTCTGACACATGGACACATGCATGGGACCTGTTATATATTCTGAGAAAATTCTATTGAAAATAAATCTATAAAACGCATGAAAGTAAACGTACTTGACGTCTATTCCTAAGAGACTGACATTGTAAAATTGGGTATAAAAAAGAGATAATTAATATTGAAAAAAGGGTCCAGAAGTTCGAAGCTCCTTGACGCGTACTTTACAGCATCAAACGCGCTAAGTACTGTATTTTTAAGTAAAGTTTTCTGTTTCTTTCTGCAGACTGGCTTGGGTTCTTTTGGTTTGTCTGGTGTAACCAGAGTTCAAGTACTCAAACCGGTACACACAGTTACCCAAAGACGCCACCATCGCCTAAGATAGACGCACATACTCCTTTGATAGACACTGTGCCTTTAACAGTTCAAGGATAGTTAGTTAACTGAACAGTTAAACACTTTTTTTGCTCAAAAAAATTGTTGGTGTTAACATTTTACGCTTGTACTGACATAACAGTTAAGAAGATTTTAAAATTTGTTAAAACAAGACAAGGAAGCATGGAACAGTGTACAAGCTTTAGAGCAACTTTGTAATTACAACAAGGCTCGATCGAGGTGTTTGTTTTCGAGTACCAAATTAATATTTCGGGTTTTTTTTTTTTTAAATAAAAATCCACTCACAGAAATAAGAATAAGTTAAAGACAAATTAATTAGGCTGAAGTCGCTAAAATTAAGAATAACGAGCCTCCGAAAAATTAAAAAAACGTGTATGATTCAAAGAATCGCTTTGGTGTCGATAAGATATAAAGATTGCTATAATAACTAAGTAGAAGTAATCGAAATTGAAATGTAAGGGGACAATACTGCAGATAAAAAGCTATAATAAAGTTTTCAATTCTTCTAGCTTTCTAGCTTTTCTTTGTGGAACACGAAAATATTCTACAATGAAGCTCAGTTTTGGGAAATTTTAGTGCAGCAGTCTTTGAATTAAGCTCACGTGCGACGAAGTCCGTGAGGCAGTCGATTAAAATACTAGCAGTTTCCAAAGGTAAAACAACTGCGGTCGAGTTTGATTCCACCTTATTATGTAGAAATGAGTATTTTACTCGTACTTTAAACCATGGAGGCAATACAAAAACCAATTTACGCGCATTTCATGCAGATCACGTATTATTCCTCTCTGCAAAGAACTCAACTATACTGTCGCCAACTGACCAGATATAGTCAGTGTTTTCTGTAGTCCACTGAGCTGAACTAAGGAACCAAGTACATCGAAACGTCAAGTTAAAATATATTTGAAAATTTGTAACATGCGTTGTGCTGTTATGTTTATCACCGCGGTGTTATGTTTCTAATCATGTTCTGTTTTCAAGTAATGTAGATAAACAGTATAAACAAATTATCATCGCCGTGGGAATTTGTAAAAGCTGACGTTTCGAGCGTTAGCCCTTCGTCAGAGCATCTCTTTTTATTTAATATTGCGTGTTTTGAGGCTGTTGAGCGCTTGCCACTCTTCTTTAGAAAGATTAGAAAATTTAAGGGTTTTTCCAAATTGAATGTTTTGAATATCTTTGCGACATTTACGTACAAAGAGGTCAACCGAAGCAAATTGACCGTCTGGCGGAGTCCAGTTAGATTTCTGGTGTCTAAACGATTCGAATTCGTCTTTCTCCGCATCTTCTGAGGCTGGTTCTTTGTCGTGAAAATGGGCTTTAAGTTTAACCCGGCGAAGAAATTTCTCTGTGTCCTCTTTGACAGTGAATTCATCTGTCTTTTTACAAAGGGGCACAAAGTTTAAGCCTCGTCCGAGAATGGATTTCTCGGTTTGTGTAAGTGGCAAGTCTTGTGGAATAGAAACAACGTTAAACTTGGTGAGAACAGAACCATTGGGTGTTTTAGGTTGGATGCCTGTAAGCTGAACAAACTTTTTACTTTTGACATCCTTAAGAAAATGA
>JAOCNB020119135.1:0-10987 GCA_026546465.2 Palythoa caribaeorum | reverse complement strand
GCACCAGCGACATCATCAGGAGGAACCACACCGGCCAGTTTCGGCCCCTTCTCCTCAACTGCATTCCAGTGTGGCGGTGCCCCTCCCTTTAGGAGGTGTCATTGCTGGCGTTGGTGCTGGCTGCGCACTCGCCTCAGATGGTTTTTTTTTACATTTTTCCTTGGAGCATTTTCAACACAATTACATAATTTTTTTCCAGTTAGTGGGTTTGTCAATTCCGCGAAGCAGATGATAACTTTCAAAACAAACATCTATTTTGTATATTTTACTCAGCCAGCGATTTCACTTTCAGAACCATAAATAGTTTCATTGTCAACGGTTGATTGATGGCAATATGCTGATTACTAGTTAGATTACACGTTAGCAATAGCTATATAGTTTTATTTTGTTAGTTAATTGTTTTTTCGTGTTAAATTGTGCAATTGGAGTTTTTGAATCAACGTTCGGCAGCCGTGAAATCTGTTTTGATTACATGAAGATGGTTAAAATTCGCACGAAAGTTTTTAATGTTGCTATCAAACTTACTCTCGTCTAAAAAAAATAACCATAATTAGAAAGCTATAAAGATGACTGCCATAAAGGAATAGAGATTCCACGGCTTTTGAAACGCATTCTTTTGAACCATTCTTTTGAATGCAAAATTATTTGACATTTTGTTTTATAAATGTCTCTCACCATTCCACGGTGCAAATCTGCCGGGCACCAACATTTGTAATTAAGATGCAGCCAATAGAAAATAGGTAGCAAGTTACGTTGATAATTGGGTAGAAAAACTCGAATTGCACAATACTCAGCATTTCAGCTCAGTCTCCTCGGAAGTGTTGTGTTTGATACGGAACAACCTTCGTTCAACTTGCAAATCAAGAAACCAGGAAAGCGTCTTCGTAAGCTGGTGAGTGTAGCCTGCGAAGCAGGCGGTACGCTTTGTTTCGATGCAATCAAAAGAAGTGGTAGACGGCGGTCGCCCAAGTGAGGCATGGTTCTAAATCAGACGAAAGACGAAGCGAACGCCTGCTTCGCAGGCTATGGTGAGTGTTTCTGTTGTTCTTTGCAAGTTTCTTACTCACAAAATTAAAACATTCCTGTAGTGCTGCACAAAAATAGTGATTGTGCATTCTTAAAGTTTTAAGTGATGCAAAGTAATTTGCAGTTCGAATCCTCAGCAGCAAGTTTTCTGGTTTTGAGGGGTTTATCGGTTGTCTTTTGTACTTTGTAACAAATTTTGTTAAATTAATTCTGTTTCTTTTAGATGCTTCTATGAAGTTGTGTGTGGGCTGTGTGAAAGAAAGGCTGTCCGTGCACAAAGCGAACTGGTGGAAGGCGAATTTCTGAATATTGGCAACGAGAACTTCACAAAACTACACAAAACCCAGCTTGAACAAAGCTAAAGAAACCGGCGTCCATTCCTCGTCCCTTAAGAGAAGAAGACAAGAGTAGAACCCACGCGCAAAAGACCAGGATAGGTCAACAATTTCTTGATCCAAACCGTGAGTTTTGAAAACTTCTCTATTAATTTCAGGCAAACAGGCAGAATTAGATGTGCACCGGTATTCACCCAGAAAGTGGAATGCAACTCTAAAATATTTTTGCAATGAAACTTGCACGCATTCGTTTTGGGTTAAAACTGGTAACAATATACAGTTAATTAGCTTTGTTTCGTTTTTTTGCGTCGCTTTGCAAGAACATTTTGTATTAACTGTGTTAGGAAAGCGCGAGTTTACAAGACATCTCGAAACAATCAAAATAATAATTCTTATTTTTAAAATTTGTTGTGTCACTGCAACACTCTTTGATACGAAATGAACTCTGCAGATCTAAAAAAGCAACGCGAAGTTTGCAATTTGTATTTGTCCAAGTTGTTTTGTAAAATCTTGTGGCGTAATAATGAAGCAAAGCAATTAAATGAAAAATGAGTTGTGGAAGACAGAATAGTTATCGTTCATCAGTTCACACTTTCGTTTTGTTTGAGAGCAAACGTCCAAGCTTCCTCGCTTCGAAGCATTTGTGTTTGGCTTTGTTTCATGTGGTTGAAAAAACTGCCGCGTTTGCTCTCATTGAAAACCTTTAAACAAAATAAATTCTATAATTGCATAAGAGACAGGGTGAGACACATTTCGAGCAAAACTATTTTAAAATTGTGCATCAAATTGTCGGTGCCTAAACCCTAAATTTTTCTTGGTTTTTCAGAATATTGTAAAACTGCCGGACTACTCGAAATTACATAGCACTTACAATGACATTTAAAAAATTGTTTTGATACTAATTCATATAACTATATTTATTTTATGCGAGTTACACCGAATGAAAAAAAGTTAATTGGAGAAAGCCAAATAGAAAATTCGGGAGAGTTGGATCTCTGTATTTCTCCCCTGTTGCTTTATGTGACTTACACTTCACGGCAATCGCATCGATGAAGGAAGAGAGAATTCTATTCATGAAATGGTAAAGCCATCTGAGGTGCGTGATAGATAGTCCAGAACTGCCCAAGGGGTATTTTTTTCTTTTATCAGTTTTGGACTGGGTAGCTTAAGTAGGTTCCAAGCCTCAAGACCTCAAGCCCGGTAGAGGTAAGTGAGCCTAGTTAATATGTGTGAACTGATGAGCGATAATAGCGTCTTGCTTTGTTTTCTGTTGCTGCTAATTTTGTCAGCTATGCCCTAGTTACACAAAATTATACCAGTAAAGAAAATTCTTCAGGACTATCGCTCTTTTGCAGAGTTTTGTAAATTTACTCTGGAAAAGTTATACAAGCGAGGTAGATAGATAAGATAGGAAATTAAGAAATAGATCATCAATTCTATGCGCTTTTTCGCAGCGAACGCTTTCCTTCTGGCCAATTTTGTCTTTTGCAGTCATTCTGGTTCGATATTTTTGATACATTTTATCACTTCTTTGTATCTTCGGTTTAATATTAATCGACAATTCTATACGATATCAAACGTCCGAAATGTCTGATCTTCCGAGAACTTACATCTACTATTAACTTAAAATTTGTCTGACCGAAAATCTCCTTTCGACAAGACGGAAAATTGGTTGTTTTAGACTTTTTCGCGATCAAAAATTGGCGCGTACAACTGTCATCCAAATAAAACAATTTCGGCATAAAGTTTGGCTTCAAATTCGACATTTTTCATCGTTTCATTTTTTCTTATGTGGAATTTTCGACAGTTTTTAATTGAAATAGAATCTTGTAGATACAAATTCGACAAAAAATTAATCAAACTTATTTATTTTCGACTGTAATGCATCGAGTTACCCATAATTTACTAAATCTTTTGCCGAGTGGTCATTTTCTTCGGACATTTTATTTTCATGTCGCTACACTGAAGGTTGCTTTATCTTCTGATTATAATCAATATTACGTCGGTAGGAAAAAAAGCATGGATCATCCGAGTCGGTGTTTTAAATGATATAGTTGATATTGAACTTGCTTTTTATTTTTGGCTTACACCCATTTGCAGTACCACATGCGGTTTGGCAGTTTATTTCGACGAGGCGACTGCTGTTTGGTCCACGTATATTTTGCCTGAATCCTTATAGGCAATCAAATTCGGTTTTTGAGCTTGTGGTTTTTTTTTATTTTTTCATTTTTTTATTTTTACAACTATCAGCAAGACGTTGTGAAAGTGGGCATGTGCAGCAGTTACTTTGGAGTTTTGAATTGTACTATTAGGAAACATGTGTCACTCGTTTTGATCTGGGCCCTTTCGGGCCACACGTTTTGATCTGGGTACTTTCGGGCCACCCGTTTTGATCTGGGCACTTCCGGGCCACCCGTTTTGATCTGGACACTTTCGGGCCACCCGTTTTGATCTGGGCATTTTCGGGCCACCCGTTTTGATCTGGGTACTTTCGGGCCACCCGTTTTGATCTGGGTACTTTCGGGCCACCCGTTTTGATCTGGGCACTTTCGGGCCACCCGTTTTGATCTGGGCACTTTCGGGCCACACGTTTTGATCTGGGCACTTTTGGGCCACACGTTTTGATCTGGGCACTTTCGGGCCACACGTTTTGATCTGGGCACTTTCGGGCCACCCGTTATGATCTGGACACTTTCGGGGCCATGAAATTAGCTGTTTTCTTTTTTACCGTTCGAAATATGAATAACCTTTCTAAATAGTAAAACTTGCATAAATAGAATCGCTAATAATTTAAAATAAGTTAATCGTGATTCATAACTAAAACTAAACTTCTAAGGGAGGGAACAATAATCGTAAAAATAACAATAAGGGCTGCCATGCTTCTAGACCTCCACGTTGGTGCAGCCTGGAAACTTTGCGCTTGCAAAGGCGAACGTAGAAGCACAATTTTTTTATTCTCGTTTGATGTTTCGGAAAATTCTGCAATTTCGCAACACGAAAACCTAGTGTGAGACGGTCACGCAAAATTCACTTGCTGCTGGGTTCGATTCCCAGCCTTGGTTTGTTGCTGCAAAGCGTTTTTTTGAACATCGCATGTTTTCTTTTGCTAAATTTCTTTGTATGATTTCACTGCAAGACCGTTTTTAATTCACATCGATAGAAAACTATCCTTTTCTCTTAACAAATACTCGCATTGGACTCAAAATAATGTCTACAATTCTTTTGACAAAAGAAATTATTTGCCGAATAATTGATTGTCACATCCAACAATATCTATTTGATAGATATGACACACGTTTTCGATTTTGTCTTTGCGTTCCCAACTTACTGGAGTGTAAAATTTCATGAAAACCATGCTCATCGGTTGAACTGTAACAATTTATCAACAAGTACACGATAACATTTTAAACTTGGAGTTTAGTGAACTTTTATTTGCTTATCTCTGAATGCAGCAAAGATACTGATCCTTTATAACTCATCTTTGAACAAAAAAAGCGCTGTCATCAGGAATCCATCTCCTTGACATTCATGATCAGTTTTAGTTGCCTAAAGAAAAGGATGAGGTAAAGATTATTTTTTGTCTGAATGTATAACTTTCGCAAGCACATTGCAACTGTTCTTATTTCTAGTATTATTGAAAAAAATTAAATAGTAAAATATAGTGCATGTCGATTTGCAGATGTGAGAGAATCCTGAGCAAATTATTCCGTACAACCTGTCCTAATGACTAAACACAAGTAACATACTAATAGAGCAGTTTCGCATTCCTAGTTGCCGCTGATTTGAATGACTGCAGATTCCTTTTGCACAGTGTTAGCCTCACTATGAAGTAAATATTCCTAAATGCCAATGTACTTTTACACTTCTCACAACTGCGTGTATTTTTTGAAGGTGTGATCTCTCGCTCTCTCGTACTAATATTTTTGAATATTTAACAACAAAACGAGGCTAACACTGTGCAAAAGGAATCTGCAGTTATTTAAATCAGCCGCAACTAGGAATGTGAAACTGGTCTATTATTGGTATTTGATCCAAAGTGCACTGACATCTTCCATTGTGATTATCTTATCAATTCTATCCATGGTGCCCTCTTTATTTTTATTTTTTAAATTGTTTTGGTTGTGTGGAGTTTTCCTTATTTGCGCTTGTTTGTTTGCAGATCCGACTCAGTTGTGAGCGAGATATCATTTCAGGGAAAAGTAACATCGCTAGATGTATCACCAAGTACGTAACTATGATTATAAGGCAGGGTTTCTCGTATCCTTGTAAAACAAAATATCTGGGACTAACAATTTTTGTTTAGAATCACTGGCTAAAAGTTTTACGTGAGGAAAATTCATTTTCGGGATCTTATGGCAAACCAGAAAAATCAGAAGTTTGTTCAGCCTTAAAAATAAAAACCAACACAAATCGAATGTTGTTTGTCTCGCTCAATGTACATGCGGCGAAACATACATTGGTGGAACCAAAAGAAATTTCACTGTGCAGAAGGGCGAACATGAAAACACTAAACACAACTCCGAACGAGATCGACACCTCTCCACGAACCCAAAACACAAATATAAATGATGTTATTTTCAATGAAACCAACACCTTCAGAAGGAAAATAATACAGGGCCTGTTCATAAACCAACCGACCAATCACATGTCGAGGTAAACCCAGACAAGCCTTTCATGCGCGTGCGTATGCGCTGGTTTTGGCGCCAATTCAACCCGCTAGTGAGAATGTCGTTAGTAAATTTTCGTGTTGAGCACAAAGCTGCGTGTATATTGGCCTTTGGCTTTTGTTTCAGCAGTGGGCACAGAAGATGAAACTAGTCACGCAATAGAAATATTTTAATGCATACCAATCTTATTTGAACACTCATTTTTTATTAGAAGGAAAGCCCTTGGTTTGTCATTCCTCTCGCAAGTGATGGTGCACAACGTCTAATCTTTTGCTCTCTTGGTCACTACACACTTTTAGCATTTTATCAATTTATATCTTAAAAATTTCTGGCAGTTTCTTGATGTGTTGGGTAAAGTAGTTTTACTCTTTAGACTAAGCGGACACCGGTAGTCTAGATACTAAGTAAAACTTGAACGTGTGAGTCTGATCGCATCAATTGATCATTGGTACAATAAAGTAACAACTTGTTTAAGTTTACCTTGTATGTTTAAGGATTTGAGTTGTTGTTCGTTGTTTGATTACTAGATACGATGTACATTGTGGCGAGTTCACGGGATGATACTCTCAAGTTGATAGACTTACGAATGAACCAAGTAATTACAACTTACTGGTAAGCAGCAGTTGCGATTTGTTTGTCTGTGCGACTGAAGGATCGAAGTGACGCTTGGAATGGAAATTACTTGTATCTCTCCTGAAAAGTTTGTGTGATCTCTGCGGTCCAATTTTGGTAAAAACTAATAATTTGGAAATTATAGAAACCAGTCCATCTTTCTCACGCATGTCACGATTGAGTGAACGAAGTAAATAGTACAGGATGTTTATTGTTTAATAAGCCAATCGGAACGCAGCAAAAGTGCAAGTCGACTATTTGAAGTCTAGTGTCTGCTGCACTCAGTATTCGGCAGACGTAATGTTTACACTGAAACAAACCTTTTCAAACCCAAACAAAACTGAGAATCACTTAATTAACACATCTCTACAATACAATATCTTTATTTAGATACGAGCACGGAGGAACTTGTAAGAAACTCGTTAAAAAGTGGACGTGTATCTAAATTATGTACGAAAAAGAAAAAATAAAGTTACAAAATATCACTCCACCCCACCCCACCCCCAATCCCATACAAAATATACATTAACAATTTATTACTATTTACATTAAAAATCTCACTTGCTCAGTTATACCCGTACTTTTACTTTGGCATCAAAAGTTTTGAAGTTGGAGTTTAAAATGAAAACTAGGAGTCGGGTACCTTGTGATGGTGTAGTGCTGTGATCGCTGAGTCGTAAGTTGCGGTGAAAACAGACGTCGACAACAAGGCTTGAACCCTTTGTATTAAATCAGTTGCAGTTTTTAACTTTGCATTAGTTGCTTGATGATTGCTCCACAGTACGTGAAACTTCGAAGTTGGGAATCAAATTTAGTTTTGAATTTTAACTCCTGTAAACTTTTTGACATTGTACCTTGCTCTTTAGACTCCCACGTAAATTTCAGAATCAATAATCATGAATTAAGTATTATTTTTTTATTAACATTTGTGATTGCTTCACAGTGCTGACAATTTTAAAGTTGCAATGGACCACACAAGGGCGTTATTTAGGTAAGACCTGGTCCGGTCATTGTGCACAGAAATAAACTGTATACAAATGAAGTTGCTCGGTGAAATGTACTGAACTAACTACGACGAGTGTATATAAGAAACGTGCGCTTACCCGTGTCTTAAACTGTCATGACAATTTACACACTACAGATGTCATCTGACTGAGCACCGCCTTAAGGCTGAGCACTGCGTACTTTCTTCCTCGAAATGCCTAGTTAAATTGACTTCGTTAGTTGAGGTAGATGCCAGGCCTTCCTTCACTGCATCGGCACGATATCTTCTGAAAACTGCCCCAGTGCCCCACCTTTCTCCCACCTTTTTTCCATACCATGAACAAGCCATCTTTTTCAACTCTGAGCCATCTTTGGTTCCCCACATTTTGTTCAGCAGCTTGATGCCCCAATTTCCGACTGGTTTTCCCACATTGACATCCCTCAATGTCGCCTGGTTGCCAGTCAAACGCACGACGCCATCCCTCAGTGTCGCCTGGTTGCCAGTCAAACGCACGACACCATCCCTCAGTGTCGCCTGGTTGCCAGTCAAACACACGACGCCATCCCTCAGTGTCGCCTGGTTGCCAGTCAAATGCACGACGCCATCCCTCAGTGTCGCCTGGTTGCCAGTCAAACACACGACGCCATATTTTGAGAAAAACGATTGCTTCGTATCTTGAATCAAAACTAGAGTGTTATTTTGTTTTTGAAGTTGTAACTTCAGAGTTGTTGTCCCAATTTGCTTTGCAGCATTATTGTGAATTCTACGACTGGGGTTTTTTTAGTTAGAGTTCCAATTTTTCAAATGAAATTATCAAATGTGAGACGTGATTCTGTATCAGTCAACAACATCACATAAATCTGTATTGTGTTTTGTGGCAGTCCCGATGGACAGTACGTAATGTGTGGCTCGCACGATGGCAGCATTTATGTCTGGGACACGACGAGTGCCAAGGTGGAAAAAGTTCTCAAGGAGCACAGGTAACAGAACCAAATACATAAATTTCTTTATAAAAGCTAGCTAAATCCTTTTACGAGCCTAAGTGGCCCATTGGAGCCGATGCTTGTCCCCGGTTTCTATGTTGTTAAGCGGATGAGAGTCATTAACTCCCCCTGGACGAGACACTAATCCATTGCAGGTTAGCCCCCAGCAGAAGCTGGTACTCATTTTACCGACCTCGGGAGGATGGAAAGCTGAGTCAACTTGAGCTGTTCCGGGAGTTGAATCTGGGACCTTGTGGCTAGAAGGCAGAGATCTTACCACTGCGCGAACCACACCACTGTTATTTCTTTATAAGAACTAGTACATTTTGTTTGAAGTTCACTGGGACACGACGAGTGCCAATGTGGAAAAATGACACGACTCATTACAATTTAATTGGCCAATTAGTAATCGCGTACCAGACTATATATAAGTATTCTACTGACACTCCATTCCTTATTTGATTCTTAAGATGACTTTCGCACAGATTGTCGAAACGTCAGACACCAAAATCGACAACACCGGTCCTTCTCAGCCCCTTCCACAAAAGTCCAACGGCTCGCACCTAAACTATAATAGGTCAACTAGGAAGGAATTTAGAAAGTTTGAACCTTGTTAGGAGCTCATGAACGGTCGGATAGGGTAGGGTGGGGTGGGGAGTTTTAAAATGTTGACATTGATTTTCTCGCCGAATGTTTACAAACTACGATAGTGACCAAGGAACAATGTCATCTTGCAGTAAAGCATCCATGTGAGAAAAAATTAAGAACGCGGGAACTTTACAAAACCTGGGGGAGAAGGACGGGGCAGCATGCCATTCGCAACTGACCCGACCATCTCAAAGCAGTATACGTATATAAAGTTGGGACTGATGAAGGCACAAATGTAAAACGAGTTACAATAGTGATAAAAGTAACAATTGCAATAATATTTGGTCACAAATCTAATTAAGGTCACAAAATTTGGCTGCAAAATAAAAATCTCGGAATAGAAAGTGTAACAGATAATAAAGAAAACAGAACACCAGATTTAAATCAGCCTTGAACTAAAAATTAATTTTGTAACCGTAAGTAAAAAAGGTCAAGGAGCAGATGGTAACTGTTTTCTGTCGTTATTACAGTTTAGCAGTGATACAACATACTTTTCTGCTGTTCTTTTAAATATCAAAAACGTTAGGATTACAGGATTGAAGCTGGATAGAAACACAACTTCATTGGCCGGTAAGGTTACGTTTGTGTCTTAAATTCTTAAATACTTAACAAGGAAACCCTAAGTTAGCTATTAAGCTAATGACACAGGCATTGGATCAGCTAAAGTCGCTTAAAATGGCAGGTCGCTCTGGTGGTGTTGATACGGAGCGCAGAGGCAGACTTGAAATTTACAATATTAGGAGCAGATGCAACTGAGTTGGGTAGAGAGTTCTAGGTTACCGAATCATTTCTGGATACCGTGGCTTGTATTCACATTCTCATTTTTTCTGCTTAGATTAATTATATGCATGTGTAACAAAATGTTTATTGCATTTGTGACCAGTTAACAATATAATAACAATAGTAAATCCATAGGGAGATGCCCTCGCGCGCTTTACAAATGAATACACAGGGTTCAACAGTTGAGGGTCTTGGAGAGTCTGCATAGATTATTTGAAACATTAAGAAATGCCCTTAGTAAAACATACAGACCACAACACCACCATCCCTACCCTACCCTACCCTCTTCTACCCAAACCTTCCTCTACCCTACCTTTCCCTACGCTACCTTACCCTACCCTACCTTACCCTACCCTACCTTTCCCTACGCTACCTTACCGTACCCTACCTTACCCTACCCTACCTTACCCTACGCTACTGTACCGTACCCTGCTCTTTTCGATAAGTGCGTGGATTCTTTTAAGTCCTCAAATACTAAGTTCGTCGAGAGACTGGACCTACCGTTTAACGTGCTTATCCGTGGCGACGTGAAGGTCTGACCATTTGCAGATGTTAAAGCAAAGGCAGCACCTTCTCCTCCGTTATTTCAACAGCTCCAGTGAAAGTCCGGCCCCGGGGTGGGAGGGGAAGGGGTCTACTCCATCACAAGAACTATACCGGTATGTGCCGACAGCATTCCTGACAGCACCTCTGACAGCCTCCTTGACAGCATCTCTGACAGCCTCCCTGACAGCACCTCTGACAGCACCTCTGTCAGCACCTCTGACAGCACCTCTGACAGCACCTCTGACAGCACCTCTGACAGCCTCCCTGACAGCATCCCTGACAGCACCTCTGACAGCACCTCTGACAGCACCTCTGACAGCACCCCTGACAGCACCTCTGACAGCACCTCTGACAGCACCTCTGACAGCACCTCTGACAGCCTCCCTGACAGCATCCCTGACAGCA
>JAOCNB020119055.1:0-10990 GCA_026546465.2 Palythoa caribaeorum | reverse complement strand
TTTGCATGTCAGTGGTGTATAAACATCTTTAAAATCTCAATCATTAAATAAATTAATATTGAATTGAATTAAAATCTTTTATTTCTTCTTTTTATTTTTATGTACAGTATTAAATATCATAAATTATGACGAAAATAATGTTTTGATTTAAAAAAAAAGAAAGAAAAAGATAACAATTAGATTAATGTAAGTTGTTTCAAAGGTACTAAACACCCACAATTATCCCTCAAACCACTGGAAATCACCTTTTTGAGCACCGACATTTTGATATTTTTCCAGGGAAGCATGTCCCTTGAGCCCACCAGGATGGGGCGGACATTTGTCTGAATTTCCCCCCGTCCTTCCCCCCCTTAGTTAATCCTAGATCCGCCCCAGAGTTAGATGCTCATAAATTGCCTTCGGCTGAAAGGGTTAATGTTAGTCTCCTTTATTGTATCAGGGGTTTTAAAAAGGTAGGTAGGTCGGTAAATTTATTTAAAACACAGTAAAAAATTACATATCTATCAGTTATAGAAACTGTTTTACATGATATCCTTGAATGCTTTAACCCTATCTTACACAGGGGGGCGCAAAGTGCCCGCGCTGATTTTAATTGATTATAACTTTGGCACTATTGAAGCGACCAGTGGCCAAAGTTTGTGCCTTTTGCTAAAATTTTTCAGACTTTATGTTTATAGCAAAATTTGTTGATTGGGATGGTCTCCGTTACCATGGTAACGGATATTTTGACGGTAGCTGTTTTAATTTTAATATTTTAAGTTTCTAAGCGTTGTTATACATGTAGGTTTTATTTGTGTGATACGTTTGGTATATCACCCCGAATCACATAGTATCTAATTAATTTGTATCATTCCAAGTCAGTGACGTCATCATGACGACACAAGTGTAAAATAACAGTAAAGACACAGTCAAGTTATTTGTCTTATGAAAACCAACAAATTTGATTTAGTTTAATGGCTGAAGAGTTTTGTACAGCAGCTAATTTCATATTTGTGACGTCATAATGACGTCACTAAGACAAAAAGTCAATTTAACTACACCAATTAATTTGTGACCA
This sequence comes from Palythoa caribaeorum, assembly GCA_026546465.2. Classification (NCBI taxonomy): domain Eukaryota; kingdom Metazoa; phylum Cnidaria; class Anthozoa; order Zoantharia; family Sphenopidae; genus Palythoa; species Palythoa caribaeorum. The sequence continues at coordinate 9,933 of JAOCNB020119055.1, read as the reverse complement.
ACTTACCTTGTGCCAATTTTCGTTCAATCTGATTAAATTGGTGGAAAGATATAGACCCCCGTTAAGAACCAACCTCAAAAAGCCCGTTTAAGATAGGGTTAAAAGAGAAATTATTTACAATTATTGAAAGTGAAACCTATGACATGAAAACTATTTACGATTTTGTGCAAGAGAATTTAAAACGCTGTTCATGCTGGAAATGTATTTCTGGAGGTCACGAGCATGACTCAGCACATTCCCCCAAGAGGTGTCATGAAACTGGCTCTCATTTCAGTCGAAAGATTGTTCCTGAGAGCAGCGCCACTGTAGCTAAATGAGCTCTTGAGGCAGTCAGTTCTGGGCTTTTGAAGGTTGAGCTTGTTTTCAGAGTTGTGTAGTTCCAAAGAAGATTGGAAGTTGTAAAATAAAAAAAATAGGAAGTGGGTGTCTTGGCGATGGCGCCATGAATGTAAATTATTCTTAAAATTAAATGGTTATTCACCTTCAGTGTCAGGTTATCACAAGTGGAGAGGGAATGCAGTGTGGCAGTGGTTGGGTCACTGTAATTTATAACATGGTTCCCACTAGTCCTGGAATTCCTGGAAAACTGCTGGAATTTTGAAATTTTCTTCCAGGGCCCTGGAAAACTCCTGGAAAAGCAGATAATTTCACTGTACTCCTGGAAAACTCCTGGAATTTTGTGAAAAATTTTTCAACAGTCTTATAAACAAACCAAAATATACCAGTTGGTACTATTGTGGCAGAAATTGATATTGAAATTACTTGATATCGTTTCGTTTTTGCCGAGAGAGAATTTGGGGTTGGGTCCTGGAAAAATATATTTTCTACCCTGGAAAATTCCTGAAATTTTGTTATCGTTTGTCAGTGAGAACCATGCGTTTAGTTAACAAATAAAGAAGCCTAAGCCATGTCATTAGACTGTGATAAAACACGACAGGCATTTCAGAGCTAAGCTAAATCATTTTATGAGCCAAGTGGCCCATTGGTTCCGGTGCTTATCTCCGGTTTCTGTAGTGTTAGATGAGAGTCATTGACTCCCCCTGGACGGGGACACTAATCCATCGCAGATTAGCTCCCAGCAGAAGCTGGTACTTATTTTACCGACCTTGGGAGGATGGAAAGCTGAGTCAACTTTGGCGGAAAAGAAGGTCACACAAATTTTCAATGCTCGGCTGAGCCGGGGTTTGAACCTGGGACTTTGTGGTTGGAAGGCAGAGATCTTACCACTGTGCCAACCACGCCACCGGGCTTTTCAGAACACGAGGGAAATGTAGAAAACACAAGCCGTAGTTTCACGAGTGTTCTCTAATGCCCAGAGTGTGTAAAACACCGCTTAGGCTTCTTCATTTGCTTTATGATATAGATAAGACCCTACGTGCGCTGCTGAAAAACAATAAAATACACTTTTTTTATGTTTCATACTCTGATAAAACATGGATTTTTGACCAATCAGAGTGCACGTAGGTTTCTACCTATATTATCATGCGAGATAAAGAATTTTATCTGCTTAAAACTATCCAAAATGCAGTTAAGTACCATCAGACCTGAAACGAATTCACCCTTGCCGGTTGATGCTTTTAAAGTCCCAGTGCTGAATCGTGAACATTTGCTGATTTTCATCGTAGGAACAAGAAAAGTGTTGCCTAACAAAGGACTTGCAGGTGAGACCAGAAGCTCAGCCAAAGAATTTTATGTCGAAGTGATTATTGTAATCTCTCGAGATTTTCGCTGATAAAGCTTTTTTTTAAAAAACTTAGAAGATAGCATTACCAGCATGGTAGTCCCTAATAGTGTTGTGGTTAGCACACCTGACTGTTAATACAGGGAGAGGTGGGTTCAAGATCCCCTTCATACCAGTAGACCTTATTCGTTATGACGTCACAATAACATATTCGTGCACGAAAACGAGGCTTGGTGGTGATACTTAGTTGCTTGGTGCAGTGTGACAAACATTCCGGTAAGCATGAGAGAACATAGACCTTATCGAAAAATGGCGGCTATTTTAATATTCTTTAATCTACATTCAAATTAGCCTTACTAGCCTCGTCCTTGTGTTAAACTTTCAAAAGAATATGTTACTCCAAACGAGGCTAGTAAGGCTAATTTGAATGTAGAGAAAAGAATATTAAAATCGCCGCCATTTTGCGATAAGGTCTATAGAGAACAAATATCTGAACTGTAAAAACAGTTAAACTAGAGTCAAAACTCCTGAGATCGAACATAGCATTTCACCATCACGCCTCACTTTGATGCCATAGTGACGTCATCATGAAAAGGGGGTTGTTTTCCGATGAGTGTGTTGGCAAGATAGAAGTGTATTTATTTCTGTAGTTCTCCTACAAGATATAATTGAATGATTTGTGTTTGCTTGTAATAGCTGCACCCCTACATTAATGATGTGTAGTTTTGAAGCTTGGAAATTCCAATGACAGAAATCTTTTAATGCCTCAAGATTCTTTTTCTCAGAAGAAAAAACTTCTGAATTCCTAACGGGAATCGAACCAGTAACCCTCATATTACCGGTCTGTCAGACGCTTTATCTACTGAGCTACAGGTAGCGTAGTGCTCACTACTTCTAGAATTCATGGAAAACTCCTGGAATTTTGAAATTTTCTTTCAAGGCCATGGAAAACTTCCCTGTACTCCTGGAAAACATCCTGGAATTTTGAGGGAAAATTTTCAACAGTGTTATAAACAAACCAAAACCTGCAGAAGCATCTAACTCACGATTGTACTTTTTGCATTTTATGTAGACTCAATTTCAGGAATTTTTGGAGATTTTGGTTCCGTTTTGCTTCAACTGGAAAGCTGAAAAACCGCACGATTGTTTTTGTGGCGTGGTTGGGTCCTGGAAAAATATATTTTCGACCTTAAAAAACTTTTGTTGTCATTAGTCAGTGAGCACCATGATGTTGTCAGAGCTTGACTTGAAACCGGGTCAACCGCATTCAAGTGCGTCACTCTTACTACAAGGCCACGCTTGCCTTCCTTTATTACTTAGCAAGATTCTATTTCATTGTTAAGTCCAACAAGACGACTAGTTTTCTGTTTTTTGCAAGTTTATTTTTATACAATTTTTTTTCTATTGTAGAATGTGGTGATTTGCTGGCAAAGTTTGGTAACTGATTTTGTTTTCCCATCTTTTTTTGATGATAGGAAGCAAATAGCTCTCTTTTGAAGCAGATTGAAGTACTGAAAAGATCCGTGAAACGATTGTCGACTCAAGCACAACAAGATGGGTGTTATCAACAGGTTAATATCTCAGAAAGGGGACCAGGACCTTAGGGGTGTGGGTGTTTCTGTGTGTATGTGAAGGTATTTGTCTGATGATTACATGTACTACATACGTCTTTGTCTAAAGATTACATGCATTAGTGATTACATGCATCGAGTTCAGTGAGTGAGGTAATGACTATGAAAATTTGAATCGAGGACATTGACTCTATTGAATATGCAGGAATTAAACGTTAACCTGTTTTTTAGGAATCTAGAATGTCATCTGGAGTGGAGGTAATGATCTGCCATGCAGAAAACCTCTCGCGACAACTAGAAATAGTGGCCGAAGACCTGGACGACTCAAGGTACAGTGCATTACGTTAAAAGGCATGTTATTCCTGTATCACTAGGAACTATTGACATATTTCTATTTTATGTTTGCAGGAAAAGAGATAGACTGACAACTGAATCTTGCATAGAAACCGTGGAGAGTACAACGAGACAATCAGGCAAGGAAACTTCACGAGATACTTGTTGAACCGTTCTTGTCAAGTTATATTGCATATGATAAAAAGAAATGTTGGTATTTGGATTAATAGACCTAATCCGCATCCCTCAATGTTTTCCCAATACAGTCCTCTTGGGAAATAAGGTTTTTTGTTTCAGATGTGGTAATGAGAAAAACACGAAAGAACGTTCAGCTTAAACAAAGAACCTCATTTGCCAAGAGCACTGTATTGGGAAAACATTGAGGGCAGCAGATTAGGCCTATTGGAGTTGAAAATTATCTCCAGTTTCTGTAGTGTTAAGGATGTGAGAGTGATTGACTCCCCCATGGTTAAAATCCTAATGTGTCACAGGTTAGCTGAGCCAACTTTGGTGGGAAGGTGACACAAATGTTTAACACTCAGCAGAGTTGGGGTTTGAACGTGGGACTTTGTGGCTGAGAAATTTTACCACTGCACCAAACATGCTATTGTATCTGTTACAACAGAGAAATAACACTTTGACCATAGTCCACAGTTTAGATGTAAAGGTCCATTCAAGCGGATCAAACATGTTGGACAAACATTTTCCAACATTGTTGGACGCAACATGTTTCACCCGTTTGAACAGCACTATCAAACATGTTGGAAGGTGTTGGACAATGTTGGATGAAGTTTGACTATGTTCAAACTTTTCATCCAACAACGTCCAACATTTTAGTAGTCATGATCAAAATTTCGCCAAATTTCATGCCCAGGTTCTGCAATCCAACATTGTTGGATGGTGTTTGATTTGTTCAAACACTCGAGCATCCAACATAATCAACACTGATTAAACACCGTCAAAAATCACCCAACAATGTTGGATAATGTTTGACCAACATGTTTGATCCGTTTAAATGGACCTTTATGATACTCGGCTTGAACATTAAAAAATCGTATGGTAAGATATTTCCAGGATAAAGTGTGAACTTGTGTTTAAAGGTTTTGAAATTTTGTGTTTAGACTCCATAATGAAAACATTGACGTCATATCAATATTTGGGTCTGCACCACCTAATTCAGTTTTTAAGTGATTAAACTACCAACATATGAGCTTAGTACTTCTTTAAGTTCAGAATTTGTTGACCAGGTACTTGAAAAATGGACATTTGCTGGATTTTTATGTAGAACTGATGTGAAAGAAACAGATTTTTGAATAAGTCTCTTTTGACAGGTGAAAAATTTAGGAAGAAGAGCAACCGTGGCCCAAGACCTCGCCGAAACTTTCCAAGGGTAAATATTTTTTGAAAATATAACTTGAGTGTTAGTATTGGGGTCTTTTCTGTTTGGATTGAAGCAGCATTTAAATCAAACAAGGTTTTTGTATGGTGAAAAGGTTGGGGTCAGCTTTTCGTTTTTTTTTAATTGGTTCACATTGCATTGATGCCATCTATGGCATGCTTTCTTCAGTAATTACGAAAAGAACATTGTGTTGACAGGAGAAGAAAATTGGCACTGCAACCCGGACACGTCACATTTCAATATGGTAACACATAGGAAATTCGAAATTTAGAAATTATCAAAGTGAATCACTTTGTTTTGGCAATAACCACAAGACTTTCAAATTTGTTTTACTGAGATAGATGCAGGCAAAACCAGATAACTTGTATATGACCAAAAATGTTTTACAGCACTTTAAAAGTATCCACTATCAATTAGGGTGAAGATCTGGGGGAAGAAGGTAATCAACGACGAGGAAATGCACAAGTGAGTAAAAGCTTTATTCTCTGTTAAGGATACTCATGAAACAGAGAAAGGTGGAGGTTGTTTAGATCAGTTGAGGGTCAGAAAGATGGCAAATTAATATCAGGTGCAGTTTAAGGTCAGGAGTGAGAGGGTAGTAGGAAGTAAAGAGTGGTAGAGAAGATCACTGTAGCTCAAGGTTGGTAGGGTAGTAGGATAGTGAAAAGTGGTAGGAAAGAGCCTTGTAGATCAAGGTCGGTAGGGTAGTGGGAGAGTGAAAAGTGGCAGGGAAGAGCGATGTAGATAAAGTTGGTAGGGTGGTAGGAGAGTAGAAAGTGGTAGGAAAGAGCCTTGTAGATCAAGGTCGGTAGGGTAGTAGGAGAGCGGAAAGTGATAGGAAAGAACCTTGTGGATCAAGGGTGGTAGGAGAGTAGAAAGTGGTAGGGAAGATCTTTGTAGATCAAGGCTGGTAGGGTAGTAGGAGAGTGGAAAATGGTAGGGAAGAGCATTGTAGATCAAGGTTGGTAGGGTGGTAGGGAAGATCTTTGTAGATCAAGGCTGGTAAGGTAGTAAAAGCGTGAAAAGTGGTAATAAAGAGCCTTGTAGATCAAGGTTGGTGGGGCGGTAGAAGAGTGAAAAGTGGTAGGAAAGAGCCTTATAGATCATGGTTGGTAGGGTAGTAGGAGAGTGAATATAGATAGGGAAGAGCATTGTAGATCAAGTTTAGTAGGGGAGTTGGAAAGTGGAAAGTGGTAGGAAAGAGCATTGTAGATCAAGTTTAGTAGGGTAGTAGGAGAGTGAAAATTGATAGGGAAGAGCAAATACATCAAAGTTAGTAGAATAGTACGAGAGTAAGATGTGAATAAGAGGAGATTGTAAGGTCAAGGTTGGTAGGGTAGTGGGAGAGTGTAAGTAGTTAGGAAGATCATTGTAAAGTTAGGGTTATTATGGTAGTAAAGGAATGAAGAATTGCAAGGAAGATCATTAAAAGGTCGAGGTTGGTAGGGTAGCAGGAGAGTAAAATGTGGATAAGAAGATCATTGTAAGTTCAGGTTGGTAAGGTAGTAGAAAAGTAAAGAGTTATCGAAAAAGGGCATTGTAAATTCAGGGGTGGTAGGGTAGTATGGGAGAGTGAAAAATGGTTGGGAAAAGCATTGTGGTGTGTTGGTTCTGAACCTTAGTATATGTGCATTTTTAAAGTGATTCCGCTTGCTCTATATCAGGATGAACTACCACAAAGGCAAAGACCAGGCTCAGGAAGAGAAAGGGTCAATAAGCGTCGCTTTAGTGGGCGAGGCCGTGATGACAGGAAAGCACTGGAAGATGAAGAAGAGAGACGATTTATCAATGTATGCATTTCACTATATTTCTACTATCTAGACTATCTATATTTCTACTATCGTGTGAGTTTGGCAACTTTGATGATGTTTACATAAAATTTGCCTAATTTCTTCCTGTTTTTCCACAGGAACAGACAAAATTATTTGAATTGCAAGAAAAAGATCCTAAAGCCTTTCCAGCCTTACCTGTAAGTTTAAGAAACATCTAAGATTTGATAAACAGTATCAGTGGTAGTAGAGCATTTTGAAAAGGATGGGAATGCGTCATATTCGAAACCCTAATTGTACCTAAATTTCACAAAATTTCCTTTTCATACCATCAAATCCTCACTGAAATCCCTGGCCTAAATTTTTGGTGGGCTTATATTTGGAGGGGCTTATATTCCTTGATATTACATGTTAAACGTATCAAAGCTTAGGACTTCTGGGGACTCTCTGAGTATAGATAAATTACAGATTCCAAGCCCTGGAAAGACTAATTAAAAGGAGTTCAGAAATAAATACATTTCGATCTTTTCAACACATTCGTCAGATAAAATTGATATTTTGCCCTTAGTGGGACCCAAACTCATATCTCCCCGTATACTAGTCGTGTGTGTTAACCACTACACTATCAGTCATATCAGTCGTATTTTACTTAATAGTTAAATTCCAGTTTTGTTATTGGAAATAACGTTTTTGCCTGTACTTTTTCCAGTCTGCTCAAGAAAGTAGAACACCAAAACCGAAGACTGTAACCACTCAAGAAGTAAGTGTTTTTTGTTGTTGTTTCCAGTTCTATTTCACTATTTTTTTATTTTGTCACAGTTCTGTTTCACTTGTTGGCACTTGTATAGCACTGGCTATGTCTAGTATTAACACTTATCCTGCAATAAACGAGCTCACATAAACCTAAAATGCCACAAGTTTTGGACCAGTTGATAAAACACTATAGATTGACCATTCATTTTGTTTGTCTTGAGGAGTAGAAACGATTGGTGTTATTCATTCTAACTTTTGAACCAGTTGATGAAACCCTATAAAGCGACCATTGATTTTGTTTGTTTTGAAGAGTATTAATGATTGGTGTTATTCATTCTAACTTTTGAACCAGTTGATGAAACCCGATAAAGTGATCATTCATTTTGTTTGTCTTCAAGAGTAGAAATGATTGGTGTTATTCATTCTAAATTTTGAACCAGTTGATGAAACCCTATAAAGTGACCATTTTGTTTGTCTTGAGGAGTAGAAATGATTGGTGTTATTCATTCTAACTTTTTAGAACATTCCATCCTTTCAAAATCAGCGAAAGCTAAATCCTCTTATAACCTAACTGGAGTTGGTGCTTATCGCCGTTTTCAGTAGTGTTAAGAAGATAAGAGTCATTAACTCCCGAGCATGTGACACTAAACCATCACAGGTTAACCCCTATAAGAAGTTCGTACTCATTTTACAAACCTCTGGCTCATAAGGATGGAAAGCTGAGTCACCTTTGGCGGGAAAGAAGGTCACACAAATGTTTAACTCTCAGCTGAGCTGGGCTTCAGTATTCTTATAACTGTATCAACCACGATGCAGTTTGGAAATTAACTAAACTCAAATGGCTGTGGCATTGTGCTTTAGGGCCAGACATACTGTACAGTGAAAGGCAGAGGTGCCTATACGTGCTTTCACTTCGACATTGTGGAGTTGTGCTGCTTTTGTATTTGAAGTGGTGGTGAGCACAATTATGGCACTTAAAACCCTATTCAGGAATTTATCATTATGTATTAGTTTTGAAAGTTTGGAAGGTACTCAACTTGTTTCTATCTTGTTCATGAATAAATTCTCATTGGTAAATGATATGTTGATTTTCAGAATCAAAATGTTACAATACAGGAGAAAGTTGTCCCTCCTCCCGCCCCAGTACCACCCCCAGAGGTTGCTGTTGACCAGAGTCCTGCAGCATTTTGGAGTCGTCTAAAAAACAACCAAAAACAGGTTCCTACAACAACTCCCAAGGATACGTCTACAGGATCATTGGAACAACAGAACACTGTGCCAGCTGTGGCTACTGGTCAGCAGACCCCTCCAGCTGCTGCCAGTGCTACTCCTTTAGTGAGTAAAACTGCTGACCAAATGGACAGCACGATTTTAGAAAAAGACCAAAAACCAGATTCAACTGAGAAATGCAATAACACTGAAAGTGTAGGTGACAAAAGCACCAAAGCAACAGAAGAGGTGTTAGATAGTACAGAGAAGGAGAAACATGTCAAGGGAGGAAATAAGGGGCCAAATGTTAGTGCTTTGGAGAAAATTGTTAAGGCACCTGTGATACCAAGTAAATCAGATTTAGAGGATCTTTCAAAGCGACGAATTTCTGTTGAAGTAAAGCACAAACCAGAGGAGTTGCCAAAAGCTATCCCAATGCCGCCAGTAACAAAGAATTATGAACTTGAAAACAAGAAGCCAGATGTAACAAGAAAAGATGAAAAAAAGAAAGAATATAAAGAACTGCAAACTGAAAGTGCTGTTCAGCCACAGTTGACGTTCAGTCAAAATGTTGACACAGAAATACCATTTCCCACACAACCATCAAAAACGATAGAAGAATTGGTAAAATCCAATCCACCTGTACGTTTTGAGAAAGTGACTAAAGGTAAACCGCAGAACAAAAAAACTGAGGTTCCACAAAATGATTTACCAAAATTAAATAATTCTCCAAAAACAGAAAGCTCTGAAAGAACTGAAGGCATAACACCCAAGTCGATTATTATGACCAGCAATGGCAGTTCTAAGATTGAAAAGAAAACTGTAAAATTTCAAGATCCGCCAGAAACGTCAGTTGAAAAATTGCATTCATATGAGTGTGACAAAGAAGACACTGCAGAGTTGGGTGTGCCTGTATCTGGGCAACAGTCTGCTGTTACCGGACAACAGGCAGTTGCTGCCAATCATAATACAGTTGCACGGCAACCATACCCACAGCTCGTAAAAAGGGAACCAGGTGAGTTTTCACTGTTTTATTGTAGGTAAATCCATTTACGAGCCTAAGTGGTCCATTGGAGTTAGTGGTTATCACCAGTTTCTGCAGTGCTAAGTGGATGTGACTCCCCCTGGACGGGACACTAACCCATCGCAGGTTAGCCCCCAGCAGAAGCTGGTACTCATTTTACCAACCTTGGGAGGATGGAAAGCTGAGTCAACTTT
>JAOCNB020118951.1:0-10991 GCA_026546465.2 Palythoa caribaeorum | reverse complement strand
ACTTTCTAAGACAAGATCGCGGAAATAACAACAACATAGCACTAACCTGGGCACCAGAGGGGAGACGAAAACGAGGATGACCTAAAACAACATGGAGGCGCATCATAGCGAAGGAAATGAGAACAGCAGGGTGGAAATCATGGGATCACGCACGTAGAAGCGCTGGCAACAAAAAAGAGTGGAAGATCTCTGTGGAGGCCTTATGTGCCACAGGGTAAACAGGAGATCGGTAACAGTTAACTATCTTGGCTCTCACGATAAATGAGATTTTGAGGGTTGCAGAAATGCTACTGGCTGCTTACTGAGCGGTTGCAAAGCTACTTTCCAAAATGACGCACACGACGATATGCTAAATCCTTGAGGAGTTACTTACTATACTGGTAAAAGTGCGAATGGAAAAATTCTCAAAATCAAAGTCTAGAGTTAGAATATGTATTTTCTCACGTTAAGGAATGTATGTTGCTTCTGTGCCTTGCATACCGATGTGTTGGTATTTGTCGTGTGAGTTATTTTGACAGTGTGTGTGAATATTTGTTATTATGTATATGAGGTGTCCTTGCAGATTCAAGGTCACTTGACGGCATCTCTCGCTACTGTTCTGTAAAATTACGGATGAAAACGGGGATGATTTTTCTCAATCCAACATCGCTGGTCAAGAGTGCAGCCTTTCAGACATAGAAACGGTTGGATTAATTTCCTGTCTCCTTGATTCAAAGTTGGACAAGAAATTTGCTGATTTTAAGCATGCCCTCGAGCAGAAGGAGCTTTCGACTAACTCTCAAATCAAGAAGTTGAAGACTGAAGCAAAGGTTTCTAGTTGCTTCAAGTTTAAAGGTAACAAGCTACAGTTTGAGCTGAATTCGAGCTTGTTAGACTCTATAAACATTGCTTTCGATCACCTTCACTAGGGAGACTTGTCAGGTGTTAACAAGGACCTCGAGAACGTCAAAGCTTCACTGAACAAGCGAAACAAAGTTATACGTTTTGCAGACAAGAGTCCCACTTGCTGGGTGGCAGTGGAAGAGTATGAATCTGACGAATCGGCCGAAGATTAGGAAGACAAGAAGAAACTGCAATCTGCCTAAAGAAGGGCGCTCTCCAAGATTAGTCTACATAAACAGTATTGAAGTTCTGATCAGACCTGCAAATTTCAGCAGGACCGTGATGGCTCTCTGGGAGCCAGAGGTTCTTCAAATAGCTCTACTTGTCAGCCTTTTCGCCACCAGCCATTTACTCAAAAGTTCTTTCGGCCGTATTGGAGTACTTGAACACCACAGCCTTCCAACAAATGCTTTGCCTGCAGGCAGTTTGGGTACTAGGCAAACTCGCCTTTCTGTCCTAGCTACAGCCGCGCCTATGGCAACAGGCCTTGCTGGCTTCCTCAACCACTACCGTTAACAAATAAAGGAACTCTAGAAAGACATGGAACAGATGAGTATCGTAATGTTGCAGATCCGTTTACTAGTTTTGTCAGATTTGAAGAAACAGACTTATTAGGACGCAGTTATGTAGATTATTCTGATGGTTCTGAATCAGTTATCGTGAAGGGGAGGTTGAGAGCTTGTGTTCAGTTTTGGGAAAGCATTGGTGCTTCTCATTTTGTCCTTAGCATTATTAAGGAAGGGTATAAAATTCCTTTTTACTATACTCCTACATCAGTTTTTCTTCTGAATAATAAGTCTGCTCTGCATAGTGCCGATTTTGTTTTAGGCGCTATCACTGAACTTCTTAAGGTCGGTTCGGTCGTGCAGCGTCCTTGTCCGCCAGTAGTTGTGAATCTACTTTCTGCTTCTATTCAACCTAACGGGAAGAAAAGACTCAAATTTGACCTAAGACATGTTAACTTTTTTGTTAAGAAATCCAAGATTAAGTTTCAGGATGCTAAGTCCTTTTGGAGTGTCTGGTAGCCTCACCTTGCGCATGGGCTTGTTCATTTGATATTAGGTCGGGCTATCATCATATTGAGATATTTGAATCTGATCAACAATTTTTGGGTTTCTCATGGGTGTTTGATGGCGTCACTAAATATTTTAAGTTTACTGTTTTACCGTTTCGAATCTCTGCGGGACCATAAATTTTTTTCCAAAGTTATGAGACCTTTAGTTAAACAAGCGCTCTAAGGCCATCAGAATCTCTACGATGGCATTTCTGCAGCCACAAATTTTTCCAAATGCCAAGGGAATTCTTTGCTTGTCAGGTCAGATCATTTCAAGTCTGGCTTTGTTGCCAACAAAGATAAGTGTCAGTGGTTTCCCCTTCAGGTCATTTGTTGGCTGGGTATCTTTTGGGAATTCAAAAACAACCATATGTTTATACCACCGGAGAAGATTTCTGGGATCCTCGAAGAAGTTGTTGAAATTATGTCCTGTTGTAGCATTTCTGTAAGGAAACTTGCTCGTGTTACTGGGAGAATTGTATCCAATTTTTTGATCATGGGTGATGTTTGTAAGCTTATGACTAAGTCCTTGCACAGCTTAATCGAATGCCGAAGGGGTTGGGATGCGCAGCTTGTTTAGGAGTTGGTGCTTTACGGAGTTTAAATTGAAGACCAATATGGAGGAAGACTGTTTTGCCTTCTCGCATTGTCTATTCCGACACTAGTGCTGTTGGTTGTGCTGCCTTATCTCCATGAACAATAAGCCAGTCTCGCACAAGAATTAGGATGCTATTGAAATGAAACAAAGCTCAACGTAGAGAGCTTACGTGTGTCAAACATGCTTTACAGGGTTTTACTCATTTTCTCAAGGGATTGTGCGTAAAATAGTACACCGATAATAAGGGTATTGCAACTATTGTTAAGTTTGGAAGCAAAAAGGTTCATTTACATAAGTTAGCGATGGAAATTTTCTCCCTTTCCAAGGAAAACGATATAGCAAAACAATGAGGTTGCAGATTATTTAAGCAAGATTGTTGATTTTCATGACTGGGGTGTTAAAGATTCTTATTTCCATATGGTTAATTCCATCTGGGGCCCATTTACTGTTGATTGCTTTGCTAATTCTGTCAATGCTAAAGTTCCTAGGTTTTATTCATTGTTTTTTTCAATCTGGGTGTTTGGGTGTCGATGCGTTAGCTTTTTACTGGGGTGTGGAAAATTGTTGGCTGGTTCCTCACCGTATACTTAATTCCTTGTGTTCTCATACATTTTCTCAACTGCAAGTCTCGTCGGGTTTTGGTCATTCCTTTCTAGCCTTCATCGCTTTTTTGGCCTTATCTCATTCAGGCAAACGGCGCATATAAGAGCTTTGTTGTAGATTTTTTGTTTCTCCAGAATGACTGAGATGTTTTTGTGCATGGGACAAACAAAGAGTCTTATTTTGGCTCCTCTTCATTTAGTACTCCCGTGTTGTTTTTGAGACTGGAGAGTACTGTGCAAGTCTACTGGGATTAGGGTCAGGTTTTACTGTTGTTGTCCACTGGGACTATGGAATGTAGATTGGTACACTGGGACCCCTTTTTTTGTATGTTCAGTATGTTTAGAAATACTTGCCTACGCTGATTTGGTTTGTACTTATTTTTCCTTCTGTTTGTTATTTACAAGGTGCCAGAGCTCTGTCAACCTTTGGGGGTCGTTTTACGAATCCTGAGCTCAGTCGCTTGTCAAGTTCCTTACCTTTACGTTGCTTAGGTGCTAAAGCAGATTCCACTACTGAGCGCTATTCATCAATTTTTGAGCTAAGTTTAATGTCTGAAACTAAAGTGTGTGGAAGAGGATACGCAGAGTGTTTGTGTGGGAAAGAAGTATTCATGTAGAAGAAAACCAGAAAGCTGTCGAAACTGCGGTTGCTTCCTCAGCGGGAAAGCATCTCAGAGTGTGAAAAAGAAGAAGACTATCTCACCGGATTCTGTGGAGATAAGTTCAGCTTTTTTTCTGTTAAATCGTCAACAAGAGATGACCGTTGCCTTGTTGTTGAAGACAACGGTGGATTCGTGTTTCTGCACGGGAAAGACTGTAAAGGTTTGCGGTCAACGTTTCTCGCCTCTGGCAAGGGAAGTGAGTTTAAATGCAGACATATAAATCTTCGCCACCTCTCGAAGTCTACAAATTAACCAAAGAGTTGATGGAATAATTATCCATGCTCGCCTAAGGTTAAAAAGAAAATGGAAGAAGCCATTAATAATATACCGGAAAATTACCCAAATGTTGCTCGGGCTTCCAAGTGCAATTATGTCGTCTTTGGTCCTCCCTGTGCATCAAACACAATCAGTTACTGCCATGTCAAGGTAGTCTCCGAGGAGAAGAAAATTTTCTCCTTCTGCAGCAAAACTTACCGCAGCTTTATGAGCAAAGCTAAGCAAGCCAAAAGTCGTGCTATCTGGTGCTACCTGCGCTTACAAGTCTGGCCCGCCTGCTTCAATGTCCTCATCAAAAATTGATATGTCAACTGTTAATGTGTATGAGCCTTTTTTTCTCTTACTCATTAATTACAAGGTTACATGTAAGTGTGCACTTAGATTACAGTTTTCAGTGAAAAAACAATGTGGGTCCACAAATTTGCATCATGCTGACATTCAAATAGCAAATGAATGATTACCTTTTAAGGACCAATGACAGAATTGATACCCAAATTGTTTACTTAAGTTTAAAGTTAAAGCTACCAATAGCAATTATGATTCAAGAAAGTTTCAACTCTGTTTTCTAAGATCTAGAGAAGTAATGTACTAATGAAAAGTATTCCATATATTTTGCTGCAGAGGCATATGCCAAACTTAAGATAACTGCAAACTACAGTCACCAGCTTGATGATCATGAAAAAATTAAATTAGATGGCCCAAACGAGGAAAAGTTTCTACAAAATGTTGAGGTATGGTGTCACATTTCTTTTTCCAGTTCCATACATTTTTTCTTAGACTCATCAAGTTACCACTCTACAAACTAAATCCTTTTACGAGCCTAAGTGGTCCATTGAAGCCAGCACATATCTCCATTTTTGTAGTATTAAGCAGATAAGAGTTGTGGACTCCCCTGGCTGGGACACTAATCTGTTGCAATTTAGTTATAGTTATATAATTATTTAAGTTTCCATAATTATAACACCTTTTTTGATAAAATGCAGCAGCTGTTAAAAATTATTACCAACTTCTAAGCCAATCCTGTTATGTTCAAGAAAATTTTGATACTTATTTTCATTTACAGAAAAATAGGAAATTCTACTGGGCCTTAAGTGGTCTAACAAGAAAAGGTCCTCTTGCAAGAGGAAAGTCAAGTGGCAAGAAAACTTGCACTCCTACAGCCAAAAAGCATAGAGCCTCAAATTCCTCGACTGCTAAAGCCTCAACATCAGCAACACCATCATCTTCCCTGTCACCACCATGGCCAGTAGCAGAAGGAACACCACCATCCTCCAAACCTTCCACTCCACCATCCACACCACCACTACCTCCGTTGACACCACCACCTTCCGAACCCCCCACTCCCATAGCATCCAATGAAACACCACCTTCAACATTATCATATTCCCAAAGCCAACAAACTGATACGTGCAAAAAACGAAAACAAGCGGCCAAGTGGTACTATGTACCAGTCAATAACGAAGAGGATTCCCAAAAAGAATTGCCACGCAAAAGGCAAAAGAAGGCCAAAGTTGTTTTTCATGCTTGAACAAGGGAACATTGTTAATGTTACACTTACCTTATAATTATTAGGGCCCCATTCAAAATCATAACTTTTTGAAATTTGATCAGCTTAAAGTTTAAAAAATAATAATTCTATAATGATATGGCATTTTTTTTACAGCATCTAGTAGTAAGCATCTAGATGTGCCAATTTTTTTTAAACAAACTATTTTTAAATATATTTTGAAGGACAAAATATTTCTGAAGAAACCTGAAGACTATCAAAATATTTCTAATATACGAATTTTCATTATATTAACATATTTAATTTTTTTTGTCTAGATCTTGCCTTTTATTTTTATCTAAATAGTTTACGATTGTTGGCATATGTATCTTGAAAGAGAATATAACAAAAAAATTCTTAAAAAAAATTCCTACAATCCAGTAGGAAATGCACAGTTGTGCAGTGGTGCCTTATGAATAAATTATAACCATTTTTTTGGAATTCTTTAACGATGTATTGATTTTGTGTATTTCACACGCTATTCACATGGTAATAATTTCCACATTCATCCATTTTCAGAAGTAATCCTTCACATACCCATATAATTTTCATATCAAATTTCACATGGTATTTCACATATTAGCAATTTTCACATCATTTTTCACAGGTAAGTAAGCTACCTTGGTTCTCCTGTTTCACATGGTATTTCACATGGTATTTCACATGTTTATGCTGTGAAATAGCATGTGAAAATGCGGAGCCCGTTTCACAGCCTTTTCACATGGTTACTTTCACATGGTATTTCACATTTCTGTGAAATAACATGTGAAAAATAATGTGAAAACCCTGTGGAGTCCCTGTGAAATTTTCACATGGTTTTCACATGAACTTCACATAGCTTTCACAGGGTACCTCGCAGTAGTGTCAGTTCACTTTACCTTTCTTATTTCCACATCATTAATAATCGTAAATGCCTTCAGAATTCGAAGTCTTTTCATGGTTTATCTCTTGCTTGACTTTGCTTTTGAACAATCTCATGAGAAGCGTTATTGTACAAATCGATTTGACGTTTGAAGTTGCCGTTGGTTGCAGTGACAATTTTTTTGTTCACGTGTAGAAACATTTAACATTTTATCGAAGATTTGGAGATGTTTTATTTTCAAAAGTAAATGACATCGAATTTACACAGGCTCGTCCAAACGACAAAACAAATACATATTTAGTAATTTTATAGCAAAAATCATATACAAGCCATTGGCACGTGCACCGAAAACTGAAATAACGCGATTGCTTCGTTTTGGCGGTTAAGCGGAAAACGAGGGGGTGAAGAGTGCGGAGTGAAGAAAACGTGGAGTGTAGAAAATGAGGAGTATGGAAAATGCAGAATTATCAGATCAGTCCAAAAATACATGCTATAAAGAACTGTAACGAAAAGGCCAAATAAAATAGATCATTGAACAATGCGCCCACAAGTTATTGCGAATTAACGATTTTAATCCCTCTTGAATGGGAAAATATACAAAAGAAAAAGATAAAAATGTATATATACACGTATAGCTATAAAACAATTTTGCAAACTTGAATGAAATAAATAGTCAATACACGCTTTTTTATAAGAACAACTTTGTAAGAACGAGGCTCAAATTTGCCAAAATTTAAGAACAAGCTCGGGCTGAGGCTTGATAACTAGGAACGTTTTTGTGGTAGAAAATTGACTAAAACTTAGCGATACAGTATAAAACATAAAAAGATTCATTGTAAAGACTGCTCAACAAACAACGAAGGTAGTTCGCTTCTAAATTCAGTCGTACAATACATGGGTGGCGCTAGGCGTTTCATTTTCCAATACCTTGTTTTATTTTGTTTTTTCTTTATTAAAAACCGCTCACAGAAATAAGAACAAATTAAGAACAAATATTTGAAGCTGAAATCGCCAAAATGCCTCGGAAAAATTTACTCGGAAAAATTCCGATTTTGACATTCGTTGTGATAATTGTGTAAAATTGTCATAATAGTTACAAAGAAATGAGCATATTTTCCTTCTGATTTCCTGGTAAAATAAAAAACAACAAGAAATAATATGAGAATCGAGTTTTGTGTAGGAAATTCGACCAGCATTTTGACATAAATGCCGTGCTAGAATGCTAGAAGTGGCATAAAGTCCATGGCATATGATACCAAAACTGTTTTTTTAGTCTTAAAGCTACAATGTAGTGTTATTCAGTTTGGGAACTCAAAAGTAGAGATTTTCCGCCATTTTCAACCCTTGGCCGCGCTTGTGGAGGCTGGACATAGCTGGATACTACAAAGGCCTATGACGTCAAGTAAGTTAGTCAAGTCCAACAAACAGAGAATGCCAAATACCGTATGGTGCTGCAGTGTTTTATACCTTGCACCGCAAGCTTCGCTTGGCATTCAAACAAGAATATATTTATTGTACCCATTAATTAAAATTGGATTATTTTACATCTTTGTTTCAATAAATAACATAGGGTACCAACTTCCAAAAATAACTTTAAAGCTAACAGTACTTGGAAGTTGGTTTACAAGTTAAC
Organism: Palythoa caribaeorum; assembly: GCA_026546465.2. NCBI lineage: Eukaryota > Metazoa > Cnidaria > Anthozoa > Zoantharia > Sphenopidae > Palythoa > Palythoa caribaeorum. The sequence continues at coordinate 2,876 of JAOCNB020118951.1, read as the reverse complement.
TTTTAATTTATATTACAATTTGGGTTGGGATAAGTTTTTACAAACAAAAATGCACTTATATATGACATCACATTTTTATACTCCATAAATCAAAGAGGAAAATTCTTCTGAATTAGTTAGTTTTTCAAAATTCAAATTAGAAATACAAAAAGAAATTTCAGTACAACAAAAGCTTTTTTGAGGTCATGTACACTTTAAAATTTTTGGGGGAAACATGCACCGAAACCCCCCTAAATGTTCGCACCGAGCACGTCTCTCGATTTTCCCAATCCCGAAGATTGGAAATCTGAGATTGAAAAAATAAAGTGACTCTAATTGGCTATCAGCTGTGAGTTTGGTTAAGATAAAAATCTTGTAACTTAAGCTAGTAGTTAAAATATAGTTGTTGTTTTTTTCATGCAGGGCCGTTTTTGGTTCAACCAATGTAAATAACTGCAAAGAAATGCCAAACTTTTCAAAAATATCTATTTTGGGTCCAAAAATGGGGCTTCACTTATACATGGTATCGATTTACACACGAGCAATCTTATTTTATTCCCCCTCCCCCACAGATATTACACCGAAAAGCGTCATTTGCTGAAGTTACAGTTTTACAAGTAACAACTGTGATTCTTATGCTCAAATTTCTTTCATCTGAAAAGTACACAACCATGATAGAGGGATGTTTCTAAGTTCACATATCATTTCTCTAAACTAAGAACCGGGAAATATATTTCAAGGAGTCGTTCACAATTTTCAACATTTTCACAAGCTACAAAACGTACTTTGGGGGTAGGGGGTAGTGATCAATGTACGTTTTAGATAAAAAAGGTCGAATATATTTTGCTTCCATTGGTCTTAAAAATGAATACAAATAAGTAATGTTTTGCAGTAATAAATCCTGCTCCACAACAATTTTATTGAAACAATTACGCGTCAATGATTCAGAAGGAATGCCTGGAGCAAACGAATAACTGGTCTGAGCTGATGTCACGCAACGCATTACATCCTGAGCATGTTAAATCGACTTTATATGAACTTTAAAGTGTCATTAAAGCAAAGAGAAGCTTCTTGTCTGAATAACATTTTTGTGTATGCTTTCAGGAGGGGGGAGGGGTTTGTAAGAAGCGTAAGTTTTGTTTGCTTGTGAAAATATCGAAAATTGTAAATGACCCCTAATATAAATGCAAAATGGTAAGGCTTCTGATGCCAGGTTAAAAACTTATTTCATTTCAAAGTTGCATTTATTAATCAACCAAGAAACTAATTAACAAGAATCTTTCATTTTTGTTTCATTGATCTTTGACGTGTTTCTAAATTTTTGAGTGCTTTTCTTTCCCTTTCAGTTCTTTTTGTTTGTAAAGCCATAATCTAAATTAACAGCATCAATAATTAGATTATGAGGGTCACCGAAATCAACTATCGCGCGATAGAAATCGAGAGCGAATGATCTAATTGTTTTAGTATAAATCTACTAGTCGTTAAAAAAAAGGCTGTCAATTTTATTGAATACCTCGAAATTTCATTTGAAACCTTGAAGGAGCAGCCGCCATTTTGTTGACAATCACTACCCACTATCTATCACCGAATAGATAGTGGGTAGGGTAGCCAATCTGAGAACAGCATTGGTAATAGAATGCTAGTAGATTTATACTAATTCTAGTTAACTTACTTGTTTATTTAATATATTATTATTCCATGTTGCATGTACAGATTTGTATCTCAACATATAATTCACAAAATTGGTAAAAATTTGTAACTGAAGACACCAGTGCAAAAACAAAGTTTACAAATGACTTTTGATAGAGACGATATTACATACCTGCATGTGGATACGAATTTTATCTTTAAGTGGTCAAGTAAATATCTTACGAGTGGGCACAGAACACGAGAATATGAAATTTGTATCCACAAGCAGACATGTAATATTCTGCTTATTATATAAACAGCAATAAATTCTTAATTAATTATCAATATTAATAATTATTAATTTTATAGATTATGGATAATAATATTAATAATAATAATAATTGTGAATTAATAACCAAATTAATAATTATTAATTAAAAAAGGGAAGAGGGTGTGGTATGATACTGTGTTGGTAATTTCCTTCTGGCTGAAGTGAGGTTGAAGTAGTCATGGAAACCCTGATGCCCTCAGATGTGAAAGATAAAAATAGTACCTTCACTGCGCAAGATGAAGATATCATTTTTAGTAAAAGAAGAAATCCTGGTATTTTATCAGTATCTGTATAATGAGAAATTTTACTTCATGATCTGTGTAATTAAAGATGAGTAAGTTAAGCAAGTTAAACTCTCAACTCTCCAACTGACATTATCTCTATTATACTAAATTATAAGCCTTGATGGAATTCAGTATTTCATACCAAGTCATTTACATTGTTTTTGAACTAGAGACTTCAATTTCATAAGGTAAAATAAAAATAATTACTGTATGCATATATATTAAAAATCTTAATATAGGCAGTTTGCCTGGGCAGGCCTGAAAATCAATTTCACCCCAGTCAGCTACAACCCAATCAATAATAACCCTTTTAGCCCCACGAAATTTATCAACATCTAACTTCTCCTTACAAAACTCAAACAAAATTATATAACTGGTGATAAGAAATAAGGAATTGATCAAGTGGAATAAGCTTGGGGCTTAATAAAGTACTTTCAGCAGTGTGTATATCTCACTGTTTTGGCAGGCCATAGATCTAACAAATATCACAATTTCTGCAGTATACAGACTGTCCTTTTTTTTTGCAGAGTTGGGGTTATGTTGATATTTGTAAGATCTGTTGCCTACCAAAACAGTGGGTTATACACACTGCACATGATTATGAAAGAGCCTTACAGGTCAGTTCAACTACCGTATTCATTCGAATAAACGCC
>JAOCNB020118909.1:0-10992 GCA_026546465.2 Palythoa caribaeorum | reverse complement strand
ATAACGATAACGATAACGATAACGATAACGATAATGATAATGATAATGATAATGATAATGATAATGATAATGATAATAATAACGATAGCTCATGTGGATAATAAAGATCTTCAACAGATTTTATTATCCTTTTTTTTGTTGGAGAATCAACTTTAATAAAAACATTAATCAATACTTTCGACATATAAAATAAATTTGAGAAGCACCCATTTTCATTGTCCAGAAACGAAGTGTAATATGACACTATAACATGACTAGTTAAAATATTCGCTAATCGACCTAAAATTTTGTTCCTCATTATCAACGTCAGTTCAGTGATTTAAATGATGTTAGTGAAAGACTGGGGCCTGCCTGCCTAAGGCTGTTTTACTACTATCTATTTGATACATGAAATTAGTGGTACCAGGAAAAACCTTTTCCTAAAACTGACACGTTCATTTTATTACCTCAGTTACACTCAGTTGTAGCATTTAATTCGCGTATGTTCTCACTTGTAAACTTCAGAAAGATATTTGACTGGAAGTTTTCAAATCAGTATAGTTTGGATATTGTCCTGAAACGTATTTTTAGATTTTAAAAGGCTAAAAGAGTAAAGCTTTTTCTTTTGAGCTTTAAAATAACTCTTTTGTATATAATTTTTGGTGATAATACTAAGGGATAAAACATTTCTCTTACAATTTTCTCAAAAGGGGCTAATACTAATATAAATGTATAAAAGACATGGATTCTCCAGTTAAAAATCAATACATAAAGATTAAAATTGGCCTGACATTTCGAAATAACTCTATCCTTCTTCAGCGGACGTGATGCGAGAATTGAATATGTTTATATTAATCATATCTTAGTCATCGCGTTCTCTTGAGGAAGGACGCACTGTAGAGTTATATCCGAACTAGATTTTAACCATTATAAAATTTAACGCAAATCTGTACCTTTATATAGCTATTTTGAAAAACTGAGGTTGACATCTGTCAATAACATAACTGAAAGGAATTGTAGGAGTTTAAAAAACAGCGTTGCCATTTACAGGCCATTAGCCGGCATTGTCAAAACGTGAAACACCTCTTAAACAAAAAATAACGCGCTTCTGTTTGCTTGTTTCTTTAGTACATTCAGAGGAATTAATTTCCCGCTCCATTTTCAGATCGATTTGGAAACTCAAATTTCTGCACTTACCATTGTGTATTGCAAAAAACACGTGCTTTGTGAGTTTACTACGTTGTTTTATCATCATCATTACCATTATCATTATCATTATCATTATCGTTATCATTATCACTATACGAAATGATATATCCACTGCTTGTTTTTATTCTACCCAAAGTTGCTTGCGACCACGGTACTGACTGTTGCCTGCAGATATCAACCCTTTTCGAAATAACTGTATTCGTTTTTTCGTAACATTTCTCTTAATTCTCAACCGAGTCAACAAAAAAACTTTCACCTTAAATAAGGCAAGACCCAAACAAACTTGAACACTACTCACTAATGTCTTTTATGTCAAAACGTGGAAGAACTCTATCGGGGATCAAATGTAAGAATTGGAAGGATACTGGATAAATTAGAATCTCTGTCGCTCTATTTTTTAAATACTTAAGCAAGCACCAGACAAAATATACGATCCGCTCATTTCCGATTCCATCATTCTTGTAACTTGTACATGTTCAATCAAGGAAAACACAAAAAGTGTATTTTGTCTTAATGTAAAGATAGTGTTTGAATTTTGATGCAAGTAAAACAATTAATCACAGTAGGAATCGTGTTAGAACAAATGAAAAAAACAACATCAACAAATCCAAGTCAACTACGGTTGCTGAAATGACGGTTGTTTTAAACATCAAGTTGATACCGACTCTTTGTAACTCAGTTGTCAATGTCAAATGCTTGAGGGCTTTTCGTTCAGCACCTCGTATGCTGCAAACCAGTCGCGGCCGGCCCCGCGCAACCTGGAGACTTTAACCTTTAGCGCTTACAGTCATTACAGGGGTTTTGTGGTACTAATCAATACCTTTTGTTGATGTCTTGCTATTTTTTTACGGTGGATTAAAACCTGGAAACTGAATGAGGCGGGAGTATTATGGCTCAAGTTTACAATGCTTTACACTGAGACAGTGGTGGCTATATAACTGTGTTGAAAATTGCGATGGCGCCAGAATGATGACATTGAGCACTTCCTGTCTGTGGCGTGGCGCGCTGGCAGTGAATCATCAATCGATCGTATCGCGTGGTGTAATTAAAGCAAAGGATCTGGCCACTATAAAAACACATGTTGTGCCCTTGTGTCTGTTATTTGCGGGACACCAACAATGCGAGTGGTAGTAGCTAAGGTAGCATTAACACTTTTCTTCGTTCAACTGTTGTCATTGGACACAAATGGAAGCACAACATGGCTTTCCTACAAGTTACAGAAAAGGAGACGAAACAGTCGTCTACCTCCACCAATCGTTCCGACTAACAAGATTCAGCCGAAAAGCCTGAAGAAATGTCTGACGTGTCCCGCACCTCGAGACTCTAAACTAAAGAGACTGATGAGAAAGATCGGGCATGTCAACCCCAAATACCTGTCCATCTCTAAACCTTCCGTTCTTATTCCCAAGGTGGAGCAATTTCAGCTCAGTATGGTGACAACATCTCAAAGAAAACTCATAAAGGGACTCCTTCAAGAGCATACTTTGCCAAGGTATTCCAACCACGTTTCACACAAAATTGAAAAACTACTTCTTCGGTGGCTGCTGAGAAGGTCTTTTTGTCCGCTTGAGTATAAGTGGAAGGATTTGGGCTCCCTTTTTTGGCCGCGATGGATTAAGGTATGTCGGTTGTCTAATAACTGAGCTCTGTGCAGCTTGTACAGATTGGAAGTCTGTGCTGTTTACTGAGAGACCACTAAAAGTAACTATAGAAGCAATATGTCGGTTTCGGAGGAGAGTGAAGTTCAACATTATTGCTTTCATGTTTGGCAAAGCGCTATAAAAACGCACAGTCTCAAAAACATGGAAGCAAATTTCTTTTCATATTTTAAAAGTTTTTTCACTGTATTTTGTTTGTGCTTTTTGTTAAAAATGAAAAAGTCTTAACTCTCCCATTTTACGCTTAAGACCAATTACGATCAGGAATGGTTTTTTACAAACACTTTTATATAAATATTTTTTTCATAATCATAACGGCACAGCCAGCCCAAGGTTTCCCGATCTGATAAAAGTTCCAACATTGGTCACAACATTGTTTGAAAATTTACGTCGAGAATAAAGCTGATCTCATTATTTCGTAAACTGTATTTGCTTTGTCTGCTGAAAACTATTATTCTTTCAGCTTGACATGCATCGTTTAGCAGTCTTTTTTAATGGACTTATGTCGCTGCTGATAGCAATTTAGAAGTGTGTTGTGACATTGACAACTTGCAATGTTTAAGGAATTCCCTGAAATCTAACAAAGGCGTCAACTGAAAACCAACGAGAATACTTTTATGACTTCTGTAAACATTTATGGTAAAAAGCCATTGTTGGATAAAGCCGAATCTTCTCAGTATCAACTTTGAGATACATTCGAGTAAACACAAAATCTCAAGTTGTCGTCGGTTCTGTTTGAAATGATACGAAAGCAGTAATCTTTGTAAACTTTGAAAAGCAAGAGAAAGAGTTTGCAGAAAAACTATTTTAAATATGTTAACTTTAACATACGTATTTTAAATTTTTAGTAAATTAGTTTAGTTTTAATTTTTAAGATAAATATCGGTTTCCGTCTAGTGATGAAAACTGACGAAGTTACAGACAGCGTGTAAAACGTTTTACGTACATTGATGTATTTAGCAAGGAGCTCTTTCAGACTTGACAAGTCAGTTTTAGTAATGAGACAACCAGGAATCATACAAGAAAAGTACCTTATCCAAATTCAATAATTTTTAGCCGTTTACAATATGAAGTAAAGATAATGAAAATTTTTCTCGTCTTCAGCGACAAAAGGAAACGAAAAAAAGATGAAATTGGGCACCGCGCTCATTTATTTTCGAAACGATCTGCTGAAAACCTCGCGAGATAATCCCAATTAGTTCTATATTTTGTCGTTAATTCTATAAAGTACGCAGGAATCTTCCGTATACTAAATTAAAAGTCGCTGTTTACTTAATACAATTAAGACAGCTTGGGGTTCGCTCTTATAAATTTCAGTAAACTATATATATAATGGCTACAGCTGTTATTACGTAAGGTGCCTTCAGGTCATTGCTGTTTCTTCTCAAATATTACTGGAACAACTCTCGAACAAAGCAATTTTTCAGTAAAACGGTTTCAACTCTATCTTGAAATCACAAATGTCTAATTACTAAGTCTGTTCAGCCATTCTGTTCTGGTCAGTATTGTTTTCGAGTCTTTGAAAGAATTCGATTATCGATCTGACAAAGCCATCAAATCTGAGATTACATCGTCTAATATAAAGATGAGACTGATATCATCATAAAATCGCGTTTTAAATGAACGTCCATAAATACAAGATGAATGACTTTATGATTCTAAGATTAGTTAGAAACCAATTTTATAATATATTTTAAGATTGTGAACTATAAATGGGTACGCTCTCAGAAGAAGCTTCAACAATTTACATAACTGAGTTGACTAGAACAAGTAGAGCAAAGCGAACTCACGACACTAACGAATCATGGACTAAATTTTCTTCTCTATATAGGATTATATATAGAGTATATTACAAGGTGGAGGGAAAATGTTAATTTTTATTATATAACACCAATGAGATACCAAGTTAGTGTGAAATTATCACTGTTTTTATGGTTACATATAAAACTGGCGCCTTTCGATGCGGGGCCTTTGACAGCGGCGCCTTTGTCAAATTCATTGGTGTTTATCTTTGCTCACTCGTGAAATATCTTTCAACTTTCTCCGCACGGCCATGTAAAACCCTCTATTTATTATATGATCTAGCAATTTCCTGCATTCTGATTGGTTCACGCGCGGTCTGTTAAAATGCGTATTCGGCTCATGGGCCGTATACGCGCGCCGGATTTCAGACCGGTTTTCTGGATGCTGATTTTCAGAAAATTTTCAAAACTAGTGAAATTACTTAAAAAAACTATTTTAAAGTACTTCCGAAAATTTCCGAAGATTTCGGAACACTTCCGACGATCTCCACTGAAAGATTTTTAGAAAATCTTCAAAAATCCAAAATTGCATAAAAGACAGTCTTAAAGCTTTCCGATGATTTACGAAAACTGTCGCATAGTTGCGATGATTTCCGTAAACGTAGGCATTATTCTGCCGGCCAATGGGATAGATTATCGAAAGTAAAAAAAGTCATGTAATAAACAAATTATTTACCTCACTTGCTCAGGCCCTGTCCACACGTATCCGGATATTTTTGAAAACGGAGATTTTTTCTCCGTTTTTAAAAAAATACGCGTCCACACGTAGCGTTTTCAAATCGTATTCTCCCGTCCACACGAATACGCTAAAACCAGGTAAATACGCCAGCTATCTCTATAGAGCATGCGCTATAATCAATAGAGCATACGCTGTGGAAGAGACTGGAGCCCGCGATCTTAAGTATGACGTCATCGTATTCAAAAACCTCCGTTTTGCCCGTCCACACGAATACGATAAATCTCCGTTTTCAAAGATCTCCACTCTGGAGAGCGTTTTCGAAAACCTTCGTTTTCGGTGATCGAAAACGCCGTATACGTGTGGACGGAAGGCTACAACGGAGAAAAAATCTCCGTTTTCGAAAATATCCGGATACGTGTGGACGGGGCCTAAATGCCAGATTGCACGTGTTCTACTGCAAACGGGTGTAAGGGACTATGTTATGTTCTCATTTTAATGATTATATTTGTTTTACATGTACCTTCACGTTATGTTTGGTACGAAGTTATGAACGAAAGATTTTTTTCTAGTTTATTATTTTTAAGCACATTACCTTGTATTTGGAAATATTTGGTAACTGACGGATTATACAAATAGGAAGCTGAAAGCACATTGCAAAAGTCTACCTACAACTGAAATACTTACCCGAAATACGCTTCTTTCCTATTCCTAGTTAGGTTTTTCACTTTCACAATAAATGACTTAGAAATTAGTTTAATTGCGGTCGACGAAGGTGAGCACAATCCTAATTCCGTGCTGCAGGTTGGGCATCCTGTGGCCACTATACCAGAAAATTTTGAGATTCTGTGCACAAGATTCTGCAGGGGCATGCTGACACGTTCTGGGATTTCACACAGTTTCTTCGCCCTCGGTTCGCTTTTTTAGCAGTGTTTAGTGTGAATAGTTCAAGTGTCGGTAAGTAACTGTGGACATTTTTTCTTTGCGGTGTGTTGGCAAGGGAAAACAGGCCTCTCCACATAGCTCGTCGAACGCAATTATAATCTGATTTTCTAATTACTTCTTGTTTACTTGAATACTACATGTAAAAACTAAAGCTATTTTGAGCGCTTTCAAGTCATTCATTTACCAAGCATTACTATATAATCTTTATGTTACTTTATAGTTAACTGCAGTCCACTACACAAACTTACCGTCCTCATGTTCCCGAAATAAAGAGAACTTTCTGTGAAATGGCGCCCCAGACACACATTCAACGTCACCTCGGCATTGTCATAATGATAGCTCAGATCCAGGTCCTCTCCGATCTTGTACTGTACGGTGAACGCCTTGTGAGAGTCTAATGTCCCTCCTCCCCAGTCTGGGAATAATAGCTTGGCCAGGGGGGCCAGGTAGTGACACCTCAGCGGTGTTATAAAATACTCGTCAAAACCTAGCTCGTTTAGAAGAACCTAAAACAAGACAGATATCAACAACATTGCAGTACCGTATTTTCTCGAATAAACGCCGCGGCGTTAATTAAATTTTTCATGATTTGGGTGCGGCATTTATTCGAGGTCAGCGTTTATTTAAAATGCTGTTTAGTTTAGTTTTACTTTAAAAAGTAGAAAAAATTATACAATTCTTTGTCTGGCTGTACCAATCAAGCTTTACAGTTTTAAACTACAACTTGTTGCGCTCGTAACCGCGTAAGAAATCAGATAAATTTGATGTTTCAGTTTGTTGTATGTTCCAGGATGTGGCGTTTATTCGAGAGCGGCGTTCATTTATATTTTGGCTCTCAGGTGCGGCGTTTATTCGAGGAAATATGGTAGTTACTTGTGAAAGGGCAACTTTCTTCTACAGTAATCGGTTCGCAACACGTCTTCAAAAAAATAATAGGAAGTTATGACGACTTTGCCCACAACGGCGAAGAACAATACTCAACACAATAATTGCACATTGGAATGCATCGAGCTTAGCACCTGCACGTTGTTGTCGCCAGAAACAGAACTCGAAAAAAACCGTGTTTAGAGTTCTTGGGACTACGAGAACGTGATAACCTTCAAGGATGAACTTGTAGTCGTTTTCTTTTCACAAAGCTTAACGTGGAGAATAAAAAACCTTAATGACCTATACAAAAAAGTAAAGAGCGAATCCAAAATATATTTTTTCTGAACCTTCGTTGTTGGCGTTGCCGTCGTAGTTTCCTAAAGTCCCTAATAAAGCGTAAGTCAGTGTTACACATGTGGGATGTGGCTGAGAAGATTAGAGTTTCGCAGACCCGTTTCACGCTTCCGCCATCTTTGATTGAAAACGAGGTTGGACCGGCAACCAAACTCAACGTGAAACTGTAAATTTTTCGTTCGCTTATTCTATTAGCAAAATCGAGACCTATTTTTTTAGATATTCCAACGATTTCAAACAAGAAGACTCAACATTCCCACGTGATCCAATTTTTCTCTGTTATGGCCATCCAGCCTCGTTTTCAATCCAAGATGGCGGAAGCGAGACAAAGGTTTGGTTTGCCCATACAGCCTCGTTTTCAATCCAAGATGGCGGAAGCGTGAAAAGGGTCTATACAGGGCATAGATACCACGTGGGTATCGGGCATTACCCCTTGTGGATACCCTTAGCTGTTTCTGTCTTATTGGGACTCATAGTGTCTGCATTTTACAATTGGTAAACATGTACTAAATTCATGACTTTAAGTCTTAGAAATAGTTGATCAAATTACCCCATAGTTGTTCATTGTGTTCGGCCTTCCCTTAGGAGCATCTGAGCTCTCAAAATGACACAGTTCTTCAATAAACGCTTGACAAAACTCTGGTGTAAACACAGTGAAGGAGTAAACTCTTTCAGCTGCAAGGAAGTTAGACAAACTGTTAACACTTGTAAGTAGTTAAGAAGCCAAATCTGTCGCGACCACTTTATACTATTAATATTGCTAAGTATTGCTTGTTTTGTATAATCAATCGAAACCATTTCGAACAATACACTTATCATCATCACTATCAACATCATCGTCGCCATCGCCATCGTCGTTGTCGTCATCGTCATCATCATCACCATCATTGTTGTTATCATCACCATTATCGTCGTCATCACCGTCATTTCCATCATTATCATCATCATTGTCGTCATCATCATCAACATCATTATTATTATTATTGCCGTCGTCATCGTCGTCTTCTTTCAAAACTACATTGATGGATAGACTAGTTTCATAGGAAAATATTTAATATTGCGTTGTCCTGGTTACGTAAAACTTAATTCTAGTTCTCAATCTGTGCCTTTTGCACAACCCATATCCATGACAGATGCTGTATCTTTTGTAGTTTGGTTCCATCAATGTCAGTGATTGAGTTTTACAAGTCGCCAAAACCCGTAGTTGTCGTCCTTAAAATAAAAAACCTTTTATTTTCCCACATGTTAGCAAAAAAAAGAAAATGAAAGTATTGTATTCAGAAGGTTTTGTATTCAAACGGCAGCGTCCTATTAGGTGCGTCGTGAAGTTCTTCGTGGATAACAGAAAAAAAGCACTGGTGCCGATAAACCTTTGCTCACTGATCGTACGTAAACTATAACAGTAAATGCGATTATGTAAATGCATCAATATGTATAGTTTTGATTCGCAAGAAGATCAGAAACACTTTTTTAGCAAAAATATAGACATTTTGTAGATGCTATAGTAACGCTAGCGGCGGTGTGGTTGGCCCAGTGATAAGATCTCTGCCTTCTAACCACAAGATCCCAGGGTTCAACCCCCGGCTCAGCCAAGTGTTGAGCATTTGTGTGACCTTCTTTTCGGCCAAAGTTGACTCGGCATCCTCCCGAGGTCCGTAAAGGTCAGCTTCTGTTGAGGGCTAACCTGCGATGGATTAGTGTCCCGTCCAGGGGGAGTCAATGACTCTCATCTGCTTAACACTACAGAAACCGGGGATAAGCACCGGCTCCGATGAGCCACTTAGACTCGTAAAAGGATTTAGCTTTTTAGCTAGCTTTATAGTAACATTAATCTTACCAGCGCATTTCTTGGTCATTAACTCCAGGCCCTCGATAGTGCTGTCGTCTTGCTTAGCGTACTCCACCATTCGCTTAAAGCTTTCTGTTAAGAAAGAATCCTAGGAATAAAAAATTACACATTAACATCAAATTCCTGACATTCAAAACCACAATCAAAACGAGAGCATGTTTATGGAAATTAACAGGACACGTTATCCCTTTCAACATTATCTCAAAGACAAGATGCAGTTAAAAGGCACGTCGGGTATGCAAAGGGATGAAAACCGGAGTACCCGGGGAAAAAACTTCGGAGTCAGATTGAGATCGATAAATCTCAGTTCACGTGCGAAGCCGGGGAATCGATTCTGGTGTTGGTGGAGAAGACTGGCGCGAGTGATGACCGCTACGCAAATATGACTCCCTTACCACTTTTGGTGCTCCTCTGAGATGGACAAATAGTGTTCTGTATAATGAGTTTTTTTATAAATTGTTTTGTTATATACTTGCAACGATTGAATAATAAGTTTTTCATATTGCATTTGTAATTTGCACACACCACCACAGGTTAAAATCGTTGAGTTTGCTCAAACGTACAAGCACAGATATATAAAATTGAAACCTTTTTCTGGTACCTTGCTCAGCGACAGCTTAGAGTTAAGTGCCTGGTCGCTATACCATACCAAGTCCTATCCGCATATCTAAGAAAACTGAATAATATCTCTGTTTGGAAATTCCCAATTTTCCACCACTGCGATTTAGTTTGCTATAAATGAAATTTTAGCTCTTGAAATGTTACTGAACGCTTAGAGAGGTTCATCTTCAGAGAAAGAAATTCCGATGTGTCTTGAGAGAAAGTATTAACAGAACAAATGCTGGAAAATATCAGATGCCCCGAGCGGAAATCGAACCCACGACTCGATTTCATGACTGGTGCTCTACCACTGAGCTACCGAGGTAATAACAGTGAGATGGGTCGATTTTAAATACTGATTACCAAGCATTTTCCTCCAGACCTCTGGACATGGGATTACTTCAGGGACAGTGGAAGTCGGAACTCATTCATTTATTGTGTTGTAGTTTTGTCCATGTCGGACTTTTAAGGCATCTACATCTAATCCTAATATTTTCCTGCGATGTTGTACAATACTGCTCCAAAAGGTCGCTGCAGAAGTAATGAAGTCACTATCTTTATAGCCTGATAAAGACGTTCTATATTTTAGTGATGTTTCGGCGCGACCTATCACATCTTCAGTGTAACAATTCTTTAATACTCACTAAGTTTAAATGTTTACAGATTGTAAACACAACAATGTGAAGCTAATGAAGCGACTGCAAATGTTAATAGTCAGTTTCAGATGTGTTACTCGTTGATTTAGTGGAGGGCGTTGCCATTTGATCCTTCTTTTGAAACCATTTCCGCTGTTCTTTAGATCTTATTGTGATAGCGCTACGAAGTAGCTGTTTCCGTATACCCCAAGACATCTCCTTATATGTATTCACCCGTAGTGGAAAACACACAAAGTTTGGGAGTACGTTCAACGTCTTACTTTTGGGGCAGTATTGTACGTCATTGCAGAAAGATATCAGAAATTGAAATGAAGATCTTAAGAGCTTCGAGTAGGTAAAGAGTGTCTTAGACATAGAAGAACTCGTAGTTCGACGTATCATTAAAAAATATATATGA
>JAOCNB020118875.1:0-10993 GCA_026546465.2 Palythoa caribaeorum | reverse complement strand
AAACTTTATATCATTATATCTTTTGACTACTTGATGATCGTGCTAGAACTTGAACAATTAATAAATGGGCTCCAGGAGGGGTGTAGAAAAACTTTCAGTAAATAGTTTTTTAAAAAAACTATTCAATGCGTCGGCAAGTAGATACAAATTTGAAGTAATGTTCATAAACGAATTATCATCGCCGTAGTAATTTGTAAAAGTTGACGTTTCGAGCGTCAGTCCTTCGTCAGAGCATCATCTCAAAGGGCAAACGCTCGAAAAGTCAGCTTTTACAAATTCCTGCGGCGATGATAATTCGCTTATCAACATTACTTCAAGGATGTGGAAAAAATTGAAAACTTAATAAGCGTCCCGGGACGTTTATTTTGCAGCTGAGAGTAAACCCCGATATTCAACAAAACATTCCACACAAATGCCTTAAAATAGGTATCAAGAGCTTGTTAAAAGTGTTTTACTTTAAAAACTTTATTTTCATACTCAATGAGTTTTACAAAGGTTTGAAATCATAAAGCGCTATTGTAAAACATATGATTGCAAGATAACCCTAAAATACCAAGTTTTAATAATTTTACAAATGCAAGCATTTGATAGTAACACAAATTTCAATATCATTAAATTTACGTCATAGTAAGAATATTATAACTCTAATAACTCAGTAAGAATATTATTTACTCTAATAACTCAGTAAGAATATTATAACTCTAATAACTCAATAAGAATGTAACTCTTACCTTTTTGAGCCGTGTCCTAGAAATTCAATCCTTGACTGCAAAATTTGATTCATTTATTTATGCAACTACATCATGCCAACATCGCAGCTAAAGTTTCCACGCACGCGTAGTTAAGAATATATTACTTGTACCTTTTTAATATAAACGTATATATACGAAACTTGTATCTATTATACGTTTAAAATAAAAAAATCTTGGAAACATTTCATCACGAATTTTTATAATAGTCACTATACTTCATACGACATAAACCATTTATTCTAACCACGAGGCTGGGTCGCCGACGAGACAGTAATTTTTTTTACTATTATTAATTAAAGCATGATAAGCAAATGTACCGGTGTTGTATTAGTTATGAAACCCAAAATTAGACCCCGCTTAAACAAAGTGTCACTTCTATAATATCACAGTCTGACATCTAAACTGTTGCAACTGAGGCCCCGATTATATGAAACGTGCTAGCCTGGCCTGGTCTCCCTTTGACGAGTCGACAAACGATTTTTCAGCAGTTTTAATCAATCTGCATGAGAAGTTCCAAGTGTTTCGCGCCAACTTTGTACGCACTCGGTCGGCTCGTCAGTATCATGTAATACCGGGCTAATGTTGTGTTTTTAGCCCGCTCAATCGGGCTATCCTGTTCCATATGATCGGAGCCTTATAGATTGACAAAATCTTACTGCAGTTTATGTGTCACCTATTGTACGTACTTATTAAACCTGGCACATTCTGACAGAATTACTCAATCCTAATAATCGGTATAGCTTCGTCTTTCTCTTGCTCAGACTCGTGGCTCTCGAATTTGATCAAAGTATCTAACAACAGATCTCCCGTCTGTGTAAACACTTCGTTAGTTGTAATGTTACAGTATCGCTGGCGCAGAACATGCGCAGCGGCTTTGGGCTGTCTTTCACGCGTGAAGATTCCCTTCTTGTTTCCAACAACCCGCTTGACACCTTAAATAGAACGAGAAACAACTCAGGCTAAACAAAATTCTAAATCCTTAAATTCTCACTTAATACAGTTGTTTTTAAGACAGGTGTGTCTCGGCAAAAAGCAGGTGTGTCTCAGTAGTACAGGTAAGTTTGCTTGGCCTTCAGAGGGATAGCGTAAGTGGTAGCTAGGTGTGTCTGTGGAGTAGGCAGGTGTGCCTGAGGGGTAGGGAGGCACTTCTAAGTGGTAGCCAGGTGTGTCTGAGGAGTAGGAGTAGGCAGGTGTGCCTGAGGGATAGGGAGGCAAGTCTAAGTGGTAGCCAGGAAGTGGTAGCCAGGCGTGTCTGAGGAGTAGGCAGGTGTGCCTGAGGGATAGGGAGGCAAGTCTAAGTGGTAGCCAGGCGTGTCTGAGGAGTAGGCAGGTGTGCCTGAGGGATAGCGAGGTTTCTCCGAGTGGTAGGTAGGCGTGCCTGAAAAGTAGGTAGATTGCCTGAGAGGGAACTGTGTCGAAATGGTAGGCGTTCCTAAAAAACTATCATGAATGTTGAAAACTTTGTTACACTGAATTTTTACATTTAAGACTAACCTTGTTGCGTCATGAAGTCAGCGAAGTTCCAAATCATCTCCCCTACGAGAAATGATTTCCTCAGTTTGTCAAACACAGGAAAGTATCGGACGATGGTTTCGACCTGACAAAAGAACTCTGATATTAAGGTGTGATGTATACAAGAACTACAGCTAACAATATGTTTTGTCGCTCGGACCGCTCACAGATAAAAATTGATTTTCACACCAAAATCTATTGAGCTGAGAAAATCTGACGCGACTGGTTCGACAAATGCACCACTCATTGTGTCACGAATTTTAATAAAGGTTCAGCGAACAAGGCACCAAACTTGCACCAATCTTTTCGTCATCAATGACATCGCCACTATTAGTATGAGATTGTCCCAGCGCGGAGTATGACAGTCTCCAAACTCGAGCTTAGCGCATCAATCAAAACGTAGGCTATAAAACAACATAATATTAATCCCCAAAAGGTGTAAGGAGATGAGAGTTCGTTTAGCCACCAGACTGGCACAACATCCCACTTCACCTGCCAATACTGACAATAAAACCCTCGAAGTGAACGATCACAAAGTTTTGGATGTGGCCCTTCACAATAAACTGAAGTGGGATGAACAATCAGTGATCTAAAGTAAAGTGTAATCGTAGCACTTGTAGGATTTGGCTGAGAAAGATTAAACTCATAAGAAAAGCATATGCGTGACAAAGGTAACTTGCAGTCACTATTATTCGGTACTAAGTCCAAAAGGGGTACTGGGTATTACCCCCTAGAAATTAACCTTAAATATAAATGAGCTTGAGATGGCAGCCATGGACAGCTGTTTATGCTTTAGTGGGTCTTGTCAGCAAGGCACAGCTGCAAACGGTTTAAGTTTTCCAGAAAACAGTAAAGGAAAATGTAAACGTAACGCTTATGTGATACAGTCGTCTAGGGCTTCCATGAGGCTGCACATTCTTCACGTTCTTAAACTTAAAGCTACACATATAACTGCCTCTAAACAACGTAGTATAAGAAAATTAACTTCCTGAATTATTTAAAAAAACTAGTGTTATTCTAATGTGCGTGTAATTAGAAAAAGGCCCAAGTAAAAAGCATGGTTGACTACAAGTAAACCGGCCGTACCTGATAATCCTCTGTAAACATCATTGAGGGTAACTAAAAATAAATGCATTGAAAACTGTGAGACACACAGAACTTTAGAAAGCTCGATAGTCCGCCGCGCGTTAAGTCTACGTTAAGTAACGAAAAATAAATAATATGTGAATACATCGTTCCTCAACGGTCTACTAAAAAAAATGATACGCTGCCAAAACTTTTAAATACGATAATAATTTAACTTCGCACTTCGCTTTTCTTGTCGCCAGTTTCCATGAACATGTTTGGGGCCTATACACACACTGCCCACACTACACTCGATAATTGTGTTCACTGGACTATACTATAATTAATAAACAATTAAAGACCAACTCAAATGAATATCTTCGCTTTAATTTGTGGCACTGCCTCTGAAGACACTTAAACGCCCTTCAAAAACCCTTTTTTGATAAAACGTTTCGGCACGCCATTACGCACGTTGATCCCAGTGAAACAACCCCTTCGACCGAAAAGTCATCAGAGAAAGGAAATAATAAATAAGTCTACCGTCACGCAGTGGCCTTTAAAACCCTGTTGGCGTTGCATGACAATTCTAAAACGGCTAACTTGAGACAAACATGCAAAGTTGATGACGGAGTATAACAAAATTGTCAATGCCGTACGTTTAGGTCTAAGTTCTAAGTCAAATAACACAATCTAACAAAATTAATCTACATACCATATGCAAGCCGGCCACAGCGTCAGCACCGTACTCAGCCTGTATAACCGGTTTTTTAAACTTGTCATACCAGCTTGTGAGTTCGACCTCCAACTGCCTGCTGATTAGCTCCAAATGGCCGGAATCATGATACCAGGCATAATACCGGTTAACCATGAGTACGTCAGCATATTTTACCTTAGCGAAAAACAGCACTACGGAGTTAGTCACGTATCATTCATGTTCTCCTAAATTATCACCTGTCAAAAAATTGTCGAAAAATCAAAACATTCTATTGTTTAGCAAGGTTACGCGAAACGCAAGGGCAAATTGTTGCACAAAAAAGTTAGCATCATGTAGCAGGGTACAGCGAATCTTGATTAAAATAAAAACAAAAAATTGACAGAGGCAAGTGTCTTGGTTTGCTTCATACAGCCTACCGCTGTGACAAGAATCACTTCAGTGGTATTTTTTTCGAACTAGTTTCATTTTCGGCTTGGCCACCCAAATTGAATGAAAATGGTTTTATGGCATGTGATGAGTTTCTTGGAGAAATTGAAAATACGATTTCCCAACGGAAAAGACACAAAACAGATTATGAGCGTTCGAACAGAGGACAGGAGTGGAGCAAGGGAACCAACTGCCACAAAGAAATTAAAATTACGAAGACTTAAAACACAATAACAAATCTCGCTCGATCTATACGGTAAAGTACCAGACCTCAGCATTTTTGTACGAACAACACGGGCTTCTTCGCACTGTCAAACCAAACCGTTGGTCTGTTATTTCTCCGTATAGATCCGGAGCTCAGTTAATATAGCACGTTACTTACCGCTCTGTCAGTTGAAGCTCTCTGGTTGCTGACAAATGTGGCGGGTCGAATGGGGTCAAGTGATCGGGTGTGTTCAAACACAGATCTATAAATTTCAGTGATAAAATGACAGTCTTAAGTTTTACAAACATGTTTCGGCATTTGCATATGCCATCTTCAGTGTAATACGAATAATACAACTGTTACGGTATTTAAGTTGGATAATAACAATAGCTATAGAATTTGTACAATAGTAACTTAAGAGAATAGGTTAAGTTGATAAAAGAATTTGCAACCAAACGTTTTTGAACTAAAAAATTCATCACCATGGCTAAAACTGGCCAAAAAGCTGTTAGTGCATGGTAATTAAGTTATACCAGTGCCCTTAGGGAATAGGGCAAGTTCAAAGCATTGTTCTTGTCCATTCAATTCTGTGGTATGTGCTGCGATGTGTAACGCCTCAGTAATTCTCTTTCTTAGCAAATTGTGCATCATTGTGATTGGTTTTCAGTTGAAAGCGTGGCAGGGGTTTTCCTTTAAATGCAGAACGGGCTCAGGTTGTTTACTTTTTACCGTGTGTTCTCCAGTTCTGACTTCAAAACTCCTACTTGTTTCACCAATAAATCGCTTTTCACGGCTGCACGTGCCTTGTAAGCATGCGCGCTTGATAGATGCGCGCGGTTTTAGTTTTCAAGTTAAACTAAACTTCATCGTCCCAGCAATTGGAAATACGCTTTGCTCGATGTAGTGCGCCAAGAATCGTAACTTGTTTCCATCTCTTTAGTGTTTGTGACTTTCAGTAGCCATTAAGTCGCCCGGTTTCTTATATATTCTATCCTTGTGTTGGATCTTAGTATCAAGGTTATTGGTGGGGCTCTCCTCCACAGTGTTTAAGTCCTCCAGCAGTGTGTCTTGTGTATTGGCTTGTTGTTTGGTAAAGCAACAAACAAAAACAGAAAGACAAGTACAATCCTTTGAACCATCTTGCCATATTCTCCAAGGGCACCGGTATAACTTTAGTTAATAACTATGCACTAACAGTTTTTTGCCAGTTTTAAGCTTGATGACAAACTTTTTAGTTCAAAAACATTTTCGAATGCAATATTCAAGACAGAAACGCGTATGATAAATACTTAAAATAGAAGTAATATAAATGTTCAAATCATACCGGCGTTTTTTGGGGAACAAAGAAAACCGAAAATTTGAACAAACATCTACATCAAAATAACATTTGTTGCGTTTCGTATTACATCAACAATTTGCCTTGTTTTTAAACGATTTCATTAGATTTCTGTTTGAATTTTGAGCCATTTATCTTTTAATTTCTCAGTTCTGATAGTATTGTTACCCTTTCCTCTGGTTTGCAAACATGGTCGGTTGTTCAAAAGCTGATTAATTTAACCCTGGATTACGCCACAAGTCAAAGAACAAGTTCTTCACAAATGAATGAACTAAAAACATGTTTACGCCAAATTGAAGTCTAATGATTCCGACCATGGATTAAAATGTTTTATCCTGGGTTAGTGCTAATAAGTTTTTAAAAAACTGGACCCATGTTTCTAACGGATCTCTCCATAAGACGTACTGGAAGTATTTGTCTGATTCAGGTGCGTTTGTCTGAGGTTCGTTGGCCAGTGACCACATCACCACGGCGGGGCGGTTCTTGTCCCTCTGAATAAGTTCTGTCATCACTTGTAAATGATGTTTAAGAGTCTTCGAGTTAAAGTTCTTTCTGCGAAAACAAAAATTGAATCAACCAATCAGAACTGAAATAAGACAATAAACTATCTGATTGGCAAAATGTTTTAGTAAAAACTATCGGTTATCATTAGTGTGGAAATGGAAAATGAGAAAAGCAACACAATGTTAGGGTGATACCACCTTCAAATTTAACTACAGATTATCGCCTTTGGATTGGAGGGTTACCAGGCACTTCGTACCACAACATTTCAAATTCCAACTCCAATTGTTTAGTGTGGTAATACGCAATACCATGGTCTTACAATATTAACAGGAAGTTGAAAATATTGGTACGAAGTGTCTTATGATTTGGTATAAATCAGTGTCTAGTAAGGTGGTATGAATTGTCTTTGGTATGAAGTGTCATGCGTATGAAGTATCTTTGGTATGAAGTGTCTTCAGTACAAAGTGTCTTGTAATCAATATAAGAATGATTGAATGTAAGGCTGACGGTTTTTACGCAATAGTTGCAGGCCAAAACGCAACAGTTTCAATACTTACTCACGAAGTCCCACAGCCGGGCATTCATCTATGACAACAATACCCTGCCGATCAGCTATGTCCATGATCTCCTCTGCGTACGGGTAGTGACTAGTGCGAAAAGCATTTGCCCCCAGCCACTGGAGCAGGTTAAAGTCTCTTGTAATAGTTGGGAGATCGAGGCCTTTGCCACGAATCTAAAGTGAACACAAGTAAATGTTTATGGCGAAATGAAACCATCAACTTCTATTTGAGAACCAAAACTGGCGAGAAAGGAAAACAATTTCATTCATTTAAAAAAGAATTTGATCCAAAGTTACGTCCTTTTTAGATGGGAAAAGAGTGTTCTACGACCAGTTTAAATGTTTTAAACCATTCCAAAAGGTATAAAAAATATAATTCTTGAAGCAGAATTGAAATTTAGCTCTTAAAGAACAAAAGAATTGGCATACTATTTTAAATTTTATTAATTTTACAAAAACACTTTCCCTGATGAAGACTGGAGTTCAGTTAAAACGATGGGCACTTTAAATGATACTTTTAAATTCCAATTTACGTCTTTAACTAGAGTAAAAGTTTGTATGTCCTTTTGTTTCAGCATGATTACAATTAAAAGTTTTAATTATTGAACAAAGTTTTAAAAAATGTACTTACATCAGCATCTTCATGTTTGCCAACTCCTTTGAAGTAAAAAGGTTTGTCGTTGATAAGGAACTTAGTACCATCCACCTTCACAGTTCGGATTCCCACTGGCAAGCGATAAACATCAGTAGTATTTATTGTAGACACTGTTACCTGAATAAAGAAGAATTCTCGTTTATTCACATTTGCACTAAATTTTAACAACAGCGTGGTTGGCACAGTGGTACGATCTCTGACTTCTAACCCGGTACGACCTCCAGCTCAGCTGAGTATTGAACATTTGTGTGACCTACTTTTCTGTTAAAGTTGACTCAGTTTTCCATCCTCCCAAAATTAGTACTAGCTTCTGCTGGGTGAAAACTTGCGAAGGATTTGTGTCCTGTTCAGAGGGAGTCAATGACTCTCATCTGCTTAACACTACAGAAACCGGAGATAAGCACCATCTCCAATAGGCCACTTAGGCTCGAAAAGGATTTAGCTTTTTTTAACACTAAATTTAGCAGCTTTGGTTTTCACCAAATCGTCTTTGGCAATACCATAATTGTCAATTATAATTCAAGACAGGGGGAGGAGGAAAAGACAGGATCAATGTGGGATACAGCATTCCCTTCAATCAGGGTGAAATTCTAAGATTTTTCCAGGCATTTGCTTGTCTGAGGACCTTTTTGGAGATGTTATTTTGCAGAAAAAAATTTAACATTACAACTTCTTCTCAAGCAAATAGTTTCTTGAAGCAATTGCTCATTTTGATCAGGAAAACTGCTGTAAGACTTACTGAAATCCTTAATAGATTATACTAGGATAAAATAACTGACATTGAGAGCACTATTATAATTAGTTAAAACGAACTCAACTTTGTTAAAAACTATTTAAAACGTTTGTTAATTTGTTTTTAAAAAATAGTTCTTACTGAAACCAGAATGGAAAAAACATCCCTTCTCAAGGCACAAAACAAAGTTGGTCACCACATTCTTTTTGACACAACGAAATCACTAGAACCTGGGCATGATTCCCAACCATTGGAAAGATGAACTATGGTCAATATCCTTATGCCTACATCTACCCTGCCTCCCCTCCCCCAGAATTAACACTAACAGTAACAGAATTGTGTTAAAATAGTCCTGAATATATACACAAACCTGCAATGTATACAAATAAGCTGTCTTGTCACTCATTCCGACTGGCCACCACAGAATGGGGTATTTGACATGAAGTTGTCCATCATACATGTCAGCACCACTAACACTGGCCACGGGAACACCTTCTTTGTCTTTCAATACATATTCCATCTTTATTTGATTGGTTCCAATCAGACTTGAGCATCCAGCTCCAACTACACTGGAGAACTTCACAACACCAACACTTACATTTTCATCATAATTAGTTGTTATGGTGATGTCTGATAGATATGTTACTGGTGTTGTATACAAGCGGACAGGGCGGTGGATTCCAGCATAGTTGAAAAAGTCAAATTCATAAGTTTGATAGAAATAGCCAGAAGGATACCTGTAAAATTTACAACAAAATGTAAATTTATTTCTGCGATACCTAAGTTGTACTGAGTGCAAACCATAATTTTGTCTCAAAATAATGAGTTTGGCCTTACCAACCAACTGGGGATGTAGGGAACACAATATCCCCTGGGGGGAGAGTGTAGGGTGTTAATGTATTGTTAACTGCTGCGGTGACCCTGTTTATAATACCGCTCACTAAGAAGGTGGTGACATCAACTTCAAAAGGTAGGTGGCCTCCATTATGCGTCATCACCTGTTTTCCATTTACCCACTGAAATGAAAAGTTAAATATTTAGCTTTGTTTGAAAAGAATCTCAAATCAACAAATGAAAACCTTTCATCACTAAATAATTGTGTATAATTGTTGCTGCAAACACTTTTGATTTAGGTCCAAATCACAATAAAATTATGTGGATTTCCACAACATATCTAATACACCCCACTAAGCTAATCTATAATAATTATTACTAGTTGTAGCATTAACAAATAGTTACTGCCAACATTCAGCCATTAGAGTATTGTGACAGCATGAATTACAAGAAACTGAATTTAATTAGCTAAAATTTGGAGTTGGTGATTGAGAATCCACTTGACCAAATGCCAATGGCTAATTAATCTTGGCTTGGGTGAGTGAATTTGGCTGAAAATTAAAGATCGTTTGCCCATCTGGTGAGTGAAAAATGAAGGTAAAACTCACACTTATTTTTCTCACTTGTTTTCCATGCACATCGCACTGTAAACTTGTTATCTTGATAATTAAAATGTTTCATACAACAGTGCTCACTGCAAGCTGAGTGGAGTCAGGTTGGCGTAGCAGTCATCACTCGCGCCTCTTACCTCTACGACCCGGGTTCGACTCCCAGGCTCCGCATGTGAGCTGATCATGAGATTTGTCGATCTCAATCTGTCTCCGAGGGTTTTTCTCCGGGTACTCCAGTTTTCCTCCCTCAGCGAAAATCGACTCCCAGTTTATTCCATCTGGTTGTGGTGCTGTTCTCCGAGGTTGTGTATATATGGGCGATAAAGCGGCTGCAATAGTGTATGTGTCTATAACCCTTGTATGTGTGTGATGAGTGTGCCTTTAAAATGCTTGCAGTCCGACTTCGTTGAGCCGCGTCCTCACAATTCAGTCCCTGGCTGCAAGGAGGGCGATTAGCAAGGCCGATTTATGAATTATGATTATGATAGAGTGGCAAAACAAACTCTTGCATATTCTATCTTCTCACATGGTGACAAAAACAACCTTCAGCCATATTGCTTTGTTACCACATCTACATGAGTCTCCTGCATAAATGCATGTGAAGTACAAAGTCTGCTGGGTTGTGTTTGTCATCAAGGTCATCATAGTGAGGTATATCACTTTTTAGTTGATTTCCTATTGAGCGATGGACATTGAGTAGCAAAACTGAGGTATTTTTAAACAAAAAATTACATATTATGAGAAAAAAAGTCAATAAATATCGGTTTAAACACAAAAGTAGTCTATTAGTAGGTTTCTAGTAAGACTACTCATTGTCATTTTCTATGTATTACATATTAAAAACATCAGATTTACACACCGGTGAAAATTTTAAAAGCCTTATACTTCAGTTTTACTGCAAAAATCTGTTATGGTTGTTATTTAATATAAAATTACATTGATATCAGGGTTCGAAATTCACCTTATGAACCCATGGGCATTTTTTGGCCCCTGGCCTTCCTAGTAAATTTCTGACCCAGGGGACATTGGGCAGAACCCAGGGGCCATTTTTAAGATGTTCAATTTTGCTTAATTTCAACAGGATTT
>JAOCNB020118846.1:0-10996 GCA_026546465.2 Palythoa caribaeorum | reverse complement strand
CGACCTCGGGAGGATGAAAAGCTGAGTCAACTTTGGCGGAAAAGAAGGTCACACAAATGTTCAACACTCAGCTGAGCGGGGACTGAACCTGGGACCTTGTGGTTAGAAGGTAGAGATCTTACCACTGCGCCAACCACGCCGCCGTTCATCCGGTATTCTAAACTGTTCTTTAATTTATAGCGGCAGTAACTGGAGACGAGATTAGGGATAGTCTAGTTGGCTTTCATTGTTCCATTGGATTAATTTGCGATGCCAAATTTGAACCAACATTTCACATATGCGCACGTGTACTTGCAATACACTAAATAATTTCCCATTTCAAAGTTGTTATTAATTATAGACCTTATGAATTCATAAATTTTAATATTCTTTTTGACGTTTTTCAAATTAGCCCAGCTAGCCTCGTTCTTGAGTTAAACCTTTAAAAGAATATGTTAACCAAAACGAGGCTTGGCTAATTTGAATAAAGACAAAAGAATATTAAAATCGCCAGCCTTAATAAATAAGGTCTATTATCTGAAGCAATTCCATTTTAGGGTGTTTTGGCTAAAATAACAATCGCTTGAATGTTTGCCGGTAACTTGTTAATTATTTCCTTCCAGACATGTTGCCAACATTATGGAAGCTATCGTGAAATTGATTTCCGAAGAAAATTCGGTAAGTACTGTTAATTTAATTATAGATAATATAAACATAACAAGACATGCGAGTACTGTTATGTTAATTGTAGATAATATAGTCATCACCAGACATGCTGCCCTAACTGTGCACCTTCCTTGTACAAACCTCGTTCATTTTCGCGTCAAAAAGTGATCTTATTAGTTCTTGAGCACAAAACGTAATTTGTCAAATTTGCCAACGCGTGACTGTGGAAAGAAGGAAGAGAAAGTCCTGTAAGATTTGAAAGTTAATGTGTCTATATGGCGAATTTTTTTTTTTCGATTTTGATATCTCTAGAATGGGTAGGAAAGTATTCTAAAAGAAATTTTTTGATTACGTCATATTTTCGCCAAAAAATCGAGCTTTAAAGTTCCCGCGCCAGCCATGTCCAACGAAAATGGCCGGGAGTTGCTAAGTCTGGGTCTAGAATAGCTTTGACGTCACTTCAGGAATATTCAACTCTACATTTCAGTGTTTCAATGTATTTCCGTACAAACGGTTTGTATGGAAATGCAATAAAACACTGAAAAAACTGGCGGGAAGAGTACACGATTCCTGAAGTGACTTCGCAGCAAGTTCTAGACCCAGGACTTAGCAACTCCTGGTCTTCTTCGTTGGGCGTGGCCTGCGCGGGAACTTTAAAGCTCGATTTTGTGGCGAAAATGTGACGCAATTGAGAATTTTTTTTAGAATACTTTTCTACGCATTCGAGAGTTATCAAAATCGGAAAAAAAAATTGCCATATAGACACTTTAATGGTTACTGAACTCAATTTATCAAGAAGTTATACCAGTCTTGTGAAACCGACAGCAGTGAACCAACAAGAAAAAAAAAAGAAAAAAGTTTTACAACAATATCATATGTTCCAGGTGCAATTAAGACCTTAGGACACGTAGTCAAAAACCAAAGATCAGCCAGGCGAGTTGCAAACAAAAGCCATTATTTACAAGGTGAAATGTAAATCCTACCATTAACATACACCAGAGAATCGAAGTGATTACGAAAATCACACGGAAAGGAACGAAAACCCTACACGAACCTAGAAAAAGTTTCAGCCATAAAACAGCACGCGAAATAATCCATGAAATTCATCCAAATTATATGTGGATAATTTAGAAAAAGATATACAATTCTTTTAGAGTCATGGCACTCAGAAGCTGACAACAATGCGAAGATTGAAAGAAATGAATTCACACGACTATACAAAGCTTTTGTAAGGAAACATGAATACGACGTTTTGTGTATTTTTCGGCATTTTAGCTCTGAACAAGAGCTCAGTAAGCGCTCGAAAATTTAGTGTTGAAATGTTAAAATACTTTGAACATTGGAGCTAAAATTTGGAACAGCATTCCCGAAAGCTATCGAAGATTGCCAAAGCATATATTCAAAAAGAAAATTCAAGCATTACTATTGTAACTTTAGAAACTATGGACAGTTATGCTGACACTAGCACTCTTATTTCTGAAATAAAAAAAAAATAGCTTAATTATAATCAATCATTAATCATAATATTTTTCCTCACTTTTCATTACTTTTTACTATTTTGACAAATAATGTATTCAAAATTGACTTTTTTAACGCTTTCAATTAGTAATTCGTGTATGTATGTCCTTAACAACGCCTGCCTAGATTGGCTCGCTATTTGCAGGCGGTGTTCATTGTAACTTTTTGGAAAACTTAATAAACTTGAACTTGACTTGACTTGACATTTTATTACTTTAGTATCAGTTTTAAACCCATTTTTAGTGGTGATAGACACTGATCGCCGTTCAGAAACAGCCACCTTTTATTATGTTTACATATTAAATAAAGGTATTTTCATTATTTCTAAACTTTTTTTGATTCAGAGTATGAATGTTAAGATCGTCACTATTTAGTTATAAAACCTATGTACATACAGAAACCTTTGCTCATGTATTTTCAACGTGTTGCTTTTCCTCAATAGACTATCACTTTCTTGTCATTGGCGGACTCGAAACTCAAGCATGAAATCATCTTGCTTCTTGACGCTTTGGGCACAAATGAGACCCTGATAGAACTGGATTTGAGGTATCGATGGGAGTTTATTATTAAACTTGACTGAACTTGATGTTAATGGTCGGTTTGCATAGTCTTTTGCTTGGGTTGCATTGCCTTTTGTCTGCAGATCTGCAACTTTTATTGTTTGCTTTGAACATGTCCAGGGCCATAAACGAATCAAAACACATGTCAGACTAACTGAAATGTTTTTCTTGGCCATGTGAAAGAGGGTTTTCGATAGTTATATAGTGTTTTGCGGTGCACTCTTGCCCTTGATGGTAGGGTAGGAACTGGAGATTTCAATTCAATTCAATTTTATTTCAAATTAATAAATATTTACACAGTTGAGATAGACCACTGGCCTGCAAATAGTAGGCAGAACTAATCAAGGCAGATCAGTGGTTACAGTTGATATACGTTACATACTAGAAAAGAGAAATACAAGGCGATTAATCGTATTAAATTATTTGTAGATAGAATTAGAGGATTTAAACAGCACTGATAATTTTATAAGCGATATGGTACAGGGAAAGAAAAAGAAAACTAACGTGGTAGTAATATGTATGGATTTATATTTAAATCATAAATGAATGAATTGGCACGTAGAGAATTACGAAACTACGAAACTGCCGGTTTCAGTGTTGAGAAAGCCTGTATAGATTCGGAGACATCAAAATAGTAGTTTTCGCTTTCAAGAATTGAGAAAAGATGATCCGATAAGTATCTTATCAGGGTTATGTCTAAACGGAGTTTAGACATAACCCTGATACCACCTGGGATAGAATTCCGTAATCTAACACCAATCCGCGATAATGAATTCAGTTGTAAATTTAGCCTAGATGGTTTAGTGAAGAGATGTTTTGATATAGAAGATCGTGTTGCATAGTGATGTATATTGCTGACATAAGTAAAGAGATTTATCAGGTTTTCGGGCGTTTTTTGTTAATGATATCATGCATTAGGCTGGGAAAAGATTGAACACACTTGATGTTCAAGGGTAGGATTTTAGTTTTTATAAAAAGTGGGATTGCACTTTGTTGATTACTTTTTAAAAAAATTAATCTCAGTGCTCGTTTTTGTAAGCGTAAAAGTTTGTTGAAAAATGATTTTGAACTCTAACCCCAGATTGCTATTCCATAGTTTAGGTAAGGGTGAATGAGTGCCCAATATAACGTGATTAAAGTTTCTTTGGGTACAAAATGCCTCAGTTTTTGCTATTAGGCCAACAGATTTACTAACTTTTGTACTGATGTAGTTTATATGAAAACTCCAAGATGGATTACAGCCCATCAATAATCCTAGATATTTGACATATTCTTTATTTTCTAAAGAAACAAAATTATTTTGAAAATTGTCGTAAATTTGTATGTCTATTTTAGAGGTAACTTTTTTCTGGTATGGTCGAAAAAGAACAAAGTTTTTTTTTTTTTTATATTGAGGGTTAGAAATACCAGGTTAAAAATACCAGGTTGGGCCATTTGAATCAGCTTGGCCAATCATTATAACTTGTTATGTATAACACTGACCGAATCAGGTTTTTCCATGAAAAAGAATGGGTGGCTTCTTGTGAAGAGGGGGAAAAGGAGTTACTATTAATCTGCAAAGGTGGAAATGAAGGCATTAGCAAAAATAGCAAAAGTGACGTAAGAAATTGGGAGCAACCGCTAACCATGTAGCAAACAGTAGTAACTTGTCATGAAATATCTTCAACAAGTAGGCTTTTTGTTACAAGTATGAACGAGTTAGCTCTTAGAAGCCTTTGATTTGAACTCATTTTCACTAGGCAAGGTATATCGGAATTTTGGAAGCTCCTTGGATGTTTAAAACGTTTTCAAATAAAGGAGGAGGAGGAAAGATATCAGTTTATATATTTTTTATACATTTATTATATTAATATAAATATACAGTTTCTCTTTCTGATGGTCATACTATATTATATTTAAGCGATTGGAAGATCTACTGGAGCAGCTCTGTGACATCGTTGAGAAGCATTCAGACAGTACAGTATGTTAACAAATTCATTTGTTATATTTATTGTCTTGGTTCACTTGAGGTTTTTAACAGTTATTTCTTTTAGGTTTTGGAAGAGTGTGCCAAGACTTTTGAAACATTGACAAACAATGACTATGGTTTGAGCAGCACTGCAGTAAGTATCACGAAATGTTCTGAGTTAAACTGACAGCTTTGAACTAACACAGTGGACGTGTTAGCCATCTTGGCATCCAATGTACCTTTTTGTAACGTTATGCGAGAATATTTTTGGAATCCGATACATGTCAAATGAGTGAGAATGGAAAATGCTAAATCTTTTTAACAAAGATAAGTATGGGAAAGAAGATGAAAGACATTGGGTCAGTTGGAAGCAAAATTTTAATCGAAATTAAGATTTTATAACTGTCGATGGTAATCTGCATTGGCCTTTGTATGGAGAACTCAGTTTGCCATATAAAAATAAAAACGCAGAATGAAAGTACCAGTTTTTTTAGTTTATAATCAGTTCCAAACTTACTGTACCTGAATGAAACCTTAGTTCATGTTCAAGAAGCAGATTTCTGGTGTTTAATGTTTTAACAACTCAGATGTCAAGATTCTTTTGCATTTTGGACCAATAAAAGATGTTTTGTAAAAGGAAAGACTAAGTGTTATGAGATTTTCAGCAGTGCAGGCTTTACTTTCACCTTTTCAAACTTATTAATTATTCAACGAGTATTTGGGTCAGGTGGATGAATCTTGATACCCAATGAAACACCAGATGAAACATCACCCGTACCTGAGATGAAACGCGGTTTTTCATCTGACATCAAACACTTG
Organism: Palythoa caribaeorum; assembly: GCA_026546465.2. NCBI lineage: Eukaryota > Metazoa > Cnidaria > Anthozoa > Zoantharia > Sphenopidae > Palythoa > Palythoa caribaeorum. Next base: position 5,506 of record JAOCNB020118846.1, on the reverse strand, counting down.
ATTTTAATGAGATGTTTTTTTTTATTCATTCAACTCATGGAAACAATGAACAGCAATTCTTAAACATGCGATTTAACCTTGATTAAGTGCTTACAAGCATTTTGAAACTGCAGTTCGAAAATACATTTCCTTCCATACCAAATGTCAGCATCAACTGCGTAGAGGTACCTAGCGGTAAAAGAGAAAATTTAAACTTTTACTCGTATAAATAATTACAGATATAAAGTGAAATGACTAATTTCATGTTTAATAACCCACATACCATTTATTGCCATGTTCTCTTATACTAGATAGCGTCAGATAGCAGGCACAATTAAATAACAATCGTTGGGGGATATTGCTCGCTATTTTGCTTTGAAACTGCCATCATGAATTTCCTTAGCCCGGCAGTGTAGTTGAGACTGATAGCACGTCATACTTCCCTCCAGGTTCCGAAACCCGAGCTTTTACTTATCTGGATAATCGCTGTTTTGATACAGGATGTGATTTACATCTGCTTCCAAAGCTTTTAGCTCAGAAAACCGCGCTGCTTCTTCCATGGTATCGAAAAAAAGTGACACAAATATTTGACTTCAAAATCATCATAACCCAGCCAAATATGAATAATACCTCGTAAACAATAGGCATTGCATTCCAGTAACACTTCTCACACTATGTCATGTTTGCGTGTTTGTTATTAAAAAAATTCTCATGCCCGATTGAGAAGTCATATAAAAAACTCGCACTTCGTGTTTGATCACCCGTTCCAAACACTTCGAAAACAGTAAAGCTCTCGGGGCTTCGCCCTTCGGGACTTCATTATTTTCTCAGTGTTTTGAACGGGTAATCAAACGCTCGTGCTCGTTTTTGATATATTACCTAACACATGTTATTCTGGTGCCAATTCTTTTACTTGAAGGAATTGCTAACATAGTTGTCAGTTCTTTTTACTATAATTTTTGATTTATTTAAGCGTGGAATTCATTATTTACAACTATTTCCCATTGCAGAAAGTGTCAATGCAGAAACTCATGGACAACGTTGTTGAACAGTTCAGGAACGACCTTGAAAGTGCAGCTTTGGTAAGAATATCAGAACACATTTAACAAAAATTGTAATATAAGTGTTATGTAGATAGTGATACTTTTTCTGCAGAGGAAATAAAGCGTGTTAGATCTAATTATTGTTATCTTTTAGGCTGAGAATGGCAATGAACAAGAAAATTTCACATTTTTGGCAACTTTAAGGAGAGTGGCAGCTTTTTACAAGTAAGTTGTATGAGTACAGTACGTTACAGTAGTGTGACAAAATAATACAAAGACTTTATTTGTTATAATTTAACTAAAAAGTTTAGCAATTTCATTTCATGAACTGCCAAGCCCATTTTGGGCAAAATACCACTTTTTCCGATTAATATGTAACAAGGATAAAAATGTATTTATGTGTCTTGTTTTCTCTACTTATTTTTTCCAGCCTCGAAACATATAATTTGTTTATACAAAACCTTGTTATAACAAAGAGTTTATAAGGCTTGAGACACGCACGAGTGAAGAAAAGATTGGCCCCAGCGTTCGTTATTGTATCAGTAATTTTCCATTTTGGTATTTGTATTATTTTTATTCAATATCTGATGTACGATACTTGTTTTTTGATATCTGATGTTTGTTATATGTTACTTATTTTCCAATAGTACCCAATAAAGCAATTAAAATAAAAAAGATAAAAAAAACCCCTTTATATTAATTAGATTAGATTTGGGATTTCCCGGCATTTAAGCTTGTTTTAAACTAGTTTGTGGTATCCTAGACCTTTTTACAATTAACATAGACTTCAGGTAGAATTAGTTAGATTTGAAGTTGAATAATGTCAATTGGGCTGGTGCTCTTTACACATTAAATTGGCAAAAAACACAAACTAGAGTATCTATCTAGAATTTTTAAGCAGAGACAGGATATTCACAGTTATCACACTGGAAATCGTGACTTGATCCATATACCTAGGTGCCGCACGGCAACAGCTCAGGACTCTTTGCATATAGGGCTGTCAAAATCTACCACACACAATTAAATGTGTCATCCATTAACTCTTTTAAAAAATGCTTTAAAGAATTTATAATCGGAAATTTGAAAAAGAAAGACTGATCTTATTTTATACACATAATTTTTAGAATTAGTAGTACTTTTATTTTCATTTTAAAACTTGTAAATCTTATTGTATTAGAGAGATTTCAACATTATTGTAAAATTTTCATGAAAAGCCCAATTGTGTGTATTGCATATGTCGCAATTCCGGACAATACTTCTCACACTGTTTAACCAAAATAGTGTCTTGGTTTCAGTGGTGTGTCTATGAATAAAATGGAAGTGTTTAAACAAAACTCAACTAATTACTAATTACTGCACTTTTTTGCCACTTCACTTCATATCTCAGCTAGCAAATGAAGTCATTAAACTTCCACACCTCAGTGATAACCAGCTGAGACTAGCGGTCATTAAGATCCTGTTGAGTAGTCTAAAAATCCCTTGAGTATTTGTAAAAAATTGATATAGGTTAAATATTTCACCACAAACGTAGCCTCATCAGTACAACTACAAAAATTTAATTTTATGATTTATACTATTTTGTTGTGAACTACAGCAATAAATACATTTTTTTATCTTTTCTACACACTCAACGGTAAAAAATTTTATCATGCCCTCTGAGGGACTTGAACCTGCATCTCCCTGTAATGCATGTTAACCACTACACTATCAGGGACCTTCACGCTGGCAACGCAGCAGATTACTGATATGATTGTATGGCTAGCGCCTGAATATTCCTGTATACTAGTCACGCATGTTAACCACTACACTATCAGGGACCACCACGCTGGTAACACAGCAGATTACTGATATGATTGTATGGCTAGCGCGTGAGTATCCCTGGGGCCCCAGCATGTTTTTATATCATTTTTTACAGATACTCCAATGGTTTCTTATGACAATGACAATGGTTTATTTGTGCATATTTTTACAAGAATGCTAAATTAGAACATTAATTTAGAGACAATTGACCATAATTTTATGCACTGCTAGCTGTAATAACTTGGAGTTAAACTACACAGCAAGCAGGCTAGAGGAATATGCAAGGATAAAGTGGTCAACTAAGAAATCACAAATTTAAATCTGGCAATACAATGAGTGGAAAAATAAATAAACAATATATACAATAAATAGTACACTTTCATGAAAATATAAATTAAAATGGAAAATTAAAATAAAAAAAAACTATATATTAAATTTAACATGAAAAAAACACGAGCCATAGAATTTATGTTCAAAATAAGTCATTAATAAAGTTATCAAGTAGGGCAACGGATTGTACTATAATAGATATTTCATCAAATGGTTGCTCGTATAATGTAATGCCACAGTTTCAATGAAACCGAACAGTCCTGTTTATCCAAGCATGTTTATCTACAGGTATCACAACCTGGACAAATGGAACATTTATGATGACCTCAACTCAATTATTTTACAGAGCTGTACAGAAAAAGTATCACTTGGAAGCGAGGTACATTAGACACCTGAAACGTATTAAACAATTTTTCTCTATTAGAAGAGAACTCTGTTTTTTAATGTGTAAATTTGCTGTAATATTAAAATTTTGTGTAAGTATCTTACGTCTATAAATCGTTAAACTCATAGCTTTTATTTTAAAATCTGCTACTTGAAGTCCTGTTCAAGTTTTTTGATTCCTAACTTGTGATTAAACAACCAAAACATGCATAAATCTGGCAACTAGTGTGTTTAATCACATTTACTGATGTTGTCCACTACAGTGTTACATGGGAATTGCGTATTTGGTAATGTCAGCATAATAACTGTTTTTCGAAACCCCAAGCAATATAGGGGAGTTTAGAGGAAGAATTACTCGGTTCACGGGAATGAGTCTTTATTTCCTTGGTAAACAGTGCAATTCACACTGCTGGAGGTATATATAAATTGTAGTTAAATTCTGCTAAACCCTCGTCAAAGGGAACCTCCCCTTGGGGGTTTGTTTTCATTGATGTATATTTTCTGTTTCGTTTTTAAAGGGAATGTTGTTTGAAGAAGCGACCAGTGTAACGGTTTTAGTAACGTACAGTCTTTTAGACTCTCCCCTCTGTTGATCTTGCAGATTATAAAATTAGTTCTCACATCAGTCCAGATGGTATTGCTGTGGATGTTGAAGGACATTGACCAGGGTTCTTCCAGCAAGGTAAAAAGAACATTTACTCAGTAACATATGAACCTCCACGTGCTGAATGGTATGTAAAGGTCCAAAACCCGCATCGCGATTTTCTTGGCAACCATTTTTCGGCCATGATATTGCAAACATAGTACCGACATGATACCAACACAACACCAACCTAGCACCAACATGGAAGCGACATGAAACGTATCTAGATTATGTTACTTTCTGTGGAATATGTCAGTGAAAAACAAATCGCTCAAGCAACTCATATTTTTAGAAGGTGTTCTATATATCAACAAACGACTGGTAGAGTACGAGTAATCAGATGGTGTTAAGTTCAATGTGGAATTAATTCACTTAAGATTTTTCACTTTTAGACTGATTTTTTACATTCTCTAAAAACGAGCCACAAAATTGCCTTCCAAAAGTTACAAGTCCAAGCGATTATTGATATTTGATGATTTAATTAATCCACCAGCTTCCAGACCAAAAGTACTAAAAAACGTGTCTGTTTTTTCATATTCAATTGCAGTGAAAAGTTACGGGGCTTTTTCGAATTAGGGTTTAAAAAATGTCTACCCTGTATCATTTTGACGTGGAACACCCCTGAAGGTATACGGTAACCTTAAGTGAGGGACAAACATGTTTGTTTTAGAAACCTGAAAATCTCAAAACGTTTTCTATGTTAACGTCTTAGTTTTAAAACATCAAGAAGGTAATTACAGAAGGTGGAAACATTTTTTTCTCCATTCGGAATAATTATTTCAGCAAGAAAAAAAATCGAGTGCACTGTCAGATCGAGATTTTAACTTAAATGACAACCTTTTTCAAGGACTTGTAGACTGAAATAATTTCAGAATTACAGCTGATGTAGTTTTGAAACTAAGACAAATATTATAACAAATATTATAGGGAAATATAAATTTTCGTACCATCTTGCTTACAATACATTTTGTATATGAGACACAAATCTCTTTTCCCTTTACCCCTTTACCCAACACACTTCTGACAAACAGGTTTTGAAGTGTATCACACTCAGGATATTGGCATATCAGTCCTAGTCCTCTACACGATGACTTTATTATAGCTTCTATCAAAACTAGTCTTCATGCAATGCTTCTACATGTAGTGATGACTTCTATAGCTCAACATAACAAGCCAGGCGACTTTATAATAATAATAATAATAATAATAATAATAATAATAATTTATTTATATAGCGCTTCATTCGTAATCTCTAAGCGCTTTACAATTTAAAAAACAATTTAACACTAATATAAAAAAGAAAACAAAATACTAATCTAATTAAAAA